>JAJHUT010000082.1:0-102610 GCA_020916435.1 Oxytropis ochrocephala
GCTCGCATGCCGGTGCGTCACTCTGGCCCTGGCTCTATGCGTATCTCATCGTCAAGGAGCTCAAATTAAACCGACGATACTTATCGAGCTCTCGGTCAGTGCATTCATCCAATCCAATCCAAGCAACCTCCAGTATCATCATCGTCGACAGGTGAACATCTTGCGGGCGAACTCCATAGTTCCATCAATCAAGAGCACCCATTCAAGCCATCCTCGAGACTGCTGCAACATCGATAGGTACCTGGAGCGTAATGTACAAGTTTGTTTATGCTATTATACTTGGTTATTCTTAAAATATCTACTGATTTGTTCCCGTTGCTCAGATTCAGTTTCTCGAGGAATATCGTTTCCTCGATTGCTATTTATTTGGTAGACTTCAAGTGAATGGCTGAGTAACTGGCGAGGCTCCTCGAATTACTTCGCCTCTCTTTGGCTCCTTCTTCTTTTGTTGTTCATTTGGCGATGGGTTGCGGTCTGCAGGCGGCCACCACTGAGATTGCAATGTTTCGAGTTCTGATGTACATGATTTCAGTGAGGATTCTGGTGAACGAGGCCAGATGGGGCCTACCACGAAACCATCCAGCGAAACAACAACAACAACATCACCTGAGGAACTCCATCTACCAACCGCACTCGCCTAGTCGCTACTGGTGGTCGAAGGCGTGTCGTCAACTCGAGCCAATATCAGCCCATATTAGAAGTGCCAGCAATGTCACCAGCATTGGACAACAACAACAACAACAAGAACATCATTCAGATTGTCCCACTCCGTCTTCAGGTGATACTGCAGGTGGAGGTGCAGTGTAATGGCCACTATTTGTTGCGGTTCAATCGCACGGCCAAGCAATGGAGGCTACTGGCACGGACAATGGTCATCTACTTGCTTTTGCATCGATGATATTCATCTCTCATTGCTATTCCACACACACTTGATGGTCATACTCGATGCTGGTCACCACTAAGTGGGCTTTGAGTTGGCCTCACCCTGCAATGCAGCTCATGGATCTCAGACAATAGCAACAATAACAAATATGATTACTCTCACATCTACTGAGGCCAAGGCCTGACACCATTAAGCCGTCCATATTCCTTCCATACAGGCACTTCTGCCCAATAAATTTGTATCATTCAATTAGGATGTCCTGCTTGATATCGTGGAGAACCTGTGGTGGTACTTCGATACGGGCACTGGCCTTCATGGCCAACTCGGCTCTGGCAGTCCTGTTGAGGAGCGCCGACGTTTGCCACTATGCGCATGAGCGCTTCGTTTTCGTCTTGGTCGCCCCAATGCCGATCTGAGGAAGCTAAAAAGTCAGCCGAGGACCACAGCAATGATTCACGACGACGGACACAACAACAACAACAACAACAACATTGAAAACAACCAAAACAGTAGACGAAACACAATCATCCGGAGGTCGTTGACTCCGGTTCCACCCATTACAAGAGACGATTCCATGGAAAACCACCAGCTGAATCACAGAATCTTGGACATCCAGTCGGCTCTCCTGGACCAATTCAAATTGATCAGCTTCTATGAGGAGTTCGCCTCCATCCTGGCCGTCTACACCATCGCCGTCTGGCTCACCTACTCCATTCTAGTGGCCAGATGGATGGTCCTCGCCTGGGACGTCGAGATGCTCCAAACTAAGAATGGTACGTGATACACGTGTTTGCTTAGCGGTCTATGTGTGTCCTTATTATGGCCTCCCTTTGCCAGAGTGCGGGTCCAATGTCGTGACGGGTCTACCCGCTGGTGGCCGCGGCGGCCTCACTGGACACCAGTGTGGGCGGCCAAATGTCGTCGGCGCTGGCTCTCGATCATGAAATACTTACCTTCACCGAGGCCATTTGTGTTTCTTTAAGATGATGAGATCCATCGAGTTGTCCTGGCTGTTGCTGCTCAAAGCTGGGCCTCTGGCTCGTGAGCGCCCTCGCAGTGGCCTCGGAAGCTTCTTCCGGCGGCAACGCTCCCGCCACCAAAGTTCAAATGAACCAGGCCCGCCAAACTTACCTCCAATACCAGGCAAATCATTCGAGTTCATCATAATTGTCATCACCAATACCTTCGTGGAGATATTCCCGTCGACAGGGCTGTAGTATTGCGTTAAGCTGCATTACTAACACAATGTAATCTTCTGTAGAAAAGGGAATAATAATAAACATTACATGTACTTGTAGGTCCTCTTGTTGTTGTTATCGAGTGTATTGTGATTTCCACTTGATAGGTGGCGTGGGGGGTGGTGGGGAGGGCAACCAATTAGCTGATTGGTTGCTTGCTTGGGGGAGCTGCTATCAGAATCAGGCGAGACTTGAGGCGCAGTCTCAGAGACAGCAGACGTGGGCGGCCGGGCGGGAGAGCATCTCCAGTGGTGGTTGGCCTCATGGCAGATGAGCCTCAGACAAATCAAGTGCAGACTTTTGGTTGTCCCACAGTGGAACAAGTGTGCATGAGAGAAGAGACTCACATAACTGAGTTACGAAATGTCCTGAAGTGTCTAGATTGAGAGGTGGAAAGCGAGAAAGAGAGACATTGAGACGGAGAGAGGGAGAAAAGAGGCTGCAGAGGCTGGTAATATTTGCATTTGGCCGGACGGATGTCAATTTTTTCACTTAGCGCGAACGCTTAGGTGTATTATTATTGAATCAAGTCGTCGGCGGTGGCGAGCGAGTCGGCGACAAAAGCGACTTGTCAAGTTGTGGACTAAGAGGCCTGTTGGATGCGAGTGAGAAACGGAATGGGATTGGAGTTTAGATTAAATTAGTGCAGTGAAACCACAGCCCATCAACCACTGGTCGTGTGTGTCATGCTATAGAACTGTTCAAGATCAGCCTTGGAGGAAACCTGAAAGGGCATTTTGATAGTACTTAAAGAGAAGAAGTAGAGAATTAGGAGGTGAAGACCAACAGCACCCCACCAACAACGACAGATCAGTCAGTCTGGTAGACCAATAGATGGATATGAGTCATGAGGATCTAACTGAGGCAAGTCGTCAAATCGGGAAGCGCCGTAGAGCCTATTCGTATCAGCATGGCAGTGGTGGCAACATCAAGACAAGGCTTCCCATGGGCCTCAAACAACAGGCAAGATGATATCCACCAGATTGCTCCAATCAATTCCAAGCCTTCAAGGGTCCGTAATACAACAGCAACCTCTATCGGCCGTCAATATGGCCAGAGTGCAGCAGCAGCAGTAGTATCGTCAACAAGAAACAACCACCACAAGATCGTCTCTCGGGCGGCGAACTGAGCTGCAAAATAATCAAGACCCTCAGATTCTCTACCCGCACATGCGCCTGTCACTTCTTCTACCTGAAGCAAACCGCCCGCCCCCGAAGCTGGTGCCTGGCCATCGTCTCCAAACAAATATCCTAATCCATTCTAACGAAACACACACTCTCGATGGATTGATCTCGATGAAATGATGATATACTGAGCAAATGATGATGATATGAATATGGATAGGAATGTCGACTCGTGATTAGATGTTATAAAGTTGCTTGTTTTAATGTTGTTGGCGTGCAAACATTTGGGGGTTGGACCACTAAGGTAAGCAATAGAATTTCCATGTGGACAAACAGTGTGGGCTAAAGTGCATTGTTTGTTAATTTAGTTTACAACACGGAGTTTAAGGGGAGGTTAGATTACCAGAGGAGGGAAGAAGAGGATGGTGACAATCGACAAACTGAGTGAGTGAGTTGCTTTGATGGCCGTATGAGACGAGAAACAACAGACATACACCCAGATAGAGAGAGAGAGAGAGAGAGAGAGAGAGAGAGAGAGAGAGAGAGAGAGAGAGAGACATACGCACATGTAGACAACGACGCGCGCCAACTAACTGGGCCAATTATGCAATCGAATGAACGGACGAAAGGACGCAAGAACCCGAACCAGCGGGAAAGATCAGCACACTTTTGGTAGCTGTTATGTTGCTTGCATGGTCCTTCTGGTCGGCCGGAGTGGACACACAATGGCTTCAACCTGTCCTTTTGGAGGTGGTTGGCATCCAAACCGTCAAAGGCTGGACCAGGCCAGAGCCCACCGCCGATGGCTGGCCACCTAATGATCGATCGATGAGCGCCGGTCTCAGCTATCGTTGGGCGGAGCTGGCCAAAGTGGTTCGTGTTGAAGCACCCGGCCAGTGTGTTGGGCTCGCCCATTTAGTGCCACCGCCAAGTGTATCCAATTGCCATTGCCAACTATTCGCACTGGCAAAGGTGAGCGGCCTTGTAATTTGCCCGACGCCCCCAATCGACTTGGCTGCTAGTTACATTCAGTTGGGCCCCTACTGTTCTCTCTTCTTTGATTGGGTGTCCGTTGTTCATCGTGAAAGGGTGGTATTAGTCGGTGGAGGTGGACAAAACATAGCCTCTCGCCCAAGAGAGTCTCAAGATCAAGTTGGCGCTAGCTTTTAACTGACCAGCGGCGGCTATGGCCGGTGTTTGTTGGCCCCGAACAATTGTGTAGTCCCAGCTGCTGTCTTGATGTAAGTCAAAGACAAAGTCTTGCCAGACAAGACGAGTGGCACAAGTAGCACCGAGGCCGCACTCCAGCCGGCCAGGTAGACGAGATCTGCGGCCAGGCGAGAGACTGGGGCCTAGACTGGAAACCCCGAAAGTGGCTGCACTTGCACACTCCTGGCTCATTTGCGTGGTCGTCGCCACAACCACCACTCACCGTTTGGCTAATGGAACAGATCTGCCGCCGCCGCCGCCGCAGCCGCCACGAGCCAATCCATTGTCATTTATCTCCGCCTGAATAGTCATTTGCAGTGTCCTCTCGGCTAGATGTAGGTAGGCACCTACGTCGGCTCAACACCAAACAGAGAGTGAGAGAGCTAAATTCGCGTTCTTAACAGATGAGACATGTCGATGTTCGCGGCATTGAGGCGCACATGGCCGACTTGGACGGATGTTAAATGCCAGAAGCTGTGGCCGGCTTGCTAGCTGGCTGGCGAACACCATTCATAGCGAGATAATAAGAAGAAGATATACACTCACTCACTCGCACACCCACACCCAAGAAGACGTGCTATGTCTACATTTGTATGTTTTTGGTTGTTGCCATTCCGCCTGGCCTCCCTTCTTCGTTCACCTCTTGTTTGGGAGGGGCTGGCTGGTCAGCCGGCCGGCAGCAAGGCAACGGCACGCCTCCTTTTTTATCTACTATAACCAACAATCGCCTGTGCGCTATTGGTTATGTTTTCCTTATTCGTTTAATGCAGAGGAATTCACATTGTGGTTGTGATGATTCACGAAGCTCGACGACCTTCCGACGCCACACTAACAACCGAATCGTTCAATGTTAACATAATCATTCAGATTCGTGTTCTCGCCCTTTCTCCTTGTCGGACTAGATAAATCGGCATCGCGGCCTGACCGGATGATCTTATCGCTTCTCATTTCAAGTCACTGACCATACGGCCGCGGACTCGCGAATCCACCAAGTCCGTGTCTGTCCATCTCGATTTGCAGGCCGTATTGTTGTACGATATAACAGGATGTGATGTTGTAGTAGTAGTGATAGTAGCAGTTGCAGTAGCAAAGAGAGTATTTTGTTAATATCTGGACGGCTACAGTTGGATTGTAACAACTGAACTGAACTGACCACAATGATAAGATGAAAGTGGGCGGCCGGCCTGATATGATGATGTTGTGTCCACAAGCCCACTGGGAGCGCTTAGAATGAGGAGACATGGCTGGGCCGGAAGGAAGTTGATTGCGCACTCAACGGTGGTGGCTGCCTTAACTGTCTCTCTCTCTCTCTCTCTCTCTCTCTCTCTCTCTCTCTCTCTCTCTCTCTCTCACACACACACTCTCGCTGTGCTGTAGCGGCAACTTAGTTGGGCAACGACGACATCAACCACCAAATCAAGAGCCAATGATTATCACGTTGGCGAGATCTTTTGTCTGTGTGGCCAGAGTTCCTAGCCGGACCGATTGCAAGGACGGCCGACTGGTAGCTGGGCAAAATTAGCACTGACGCATCTTGTCGTCTCAATGTTGTGATTACAATGAGAGTTATGTTGTTGCTTTTTTTGTCTTGATAAAGGTCCATGCCAATTTATGGCTCAAACAAACAAGGCAGATGATGAGCTGTGGGAGTTCAAGCGGCCTGACAAATGATAATAATTATTGCATACCGATTGAATGATGGATGCCGTGCGTGCAGCAGGTCCCTGCGCAACCACTATTGAATAAAATATCGTGACCAATTGAGATTCAGATGGACTGTAGTCACCTGCCGCTCGTTGTTGTGCCTGATTGATTTGTAAGCGAAGGGGGCAACAGGACAGGCGAAGGACCAATTAAGGTATTGAGTTGTGTGTTATTTACACATTTGCAACGTGAAGCAACAAGGAAGAGACTGTGTCCGATGATTGTACGAGTGGACGTGGACGAGAAACCCGAAGACTAGCTGACAGGACGACGACGACTGGTGGAGGCGGCAGATGATGATGATATAGGATGTAGATGAAGACATTATTTGACTTGCAGCAGCAGCAGCAGTAGTAGAAGTAGAAGTAGGCGCAGAAGTAGAAGTAGAAGTAGAAGAAGCAGGTGACGCTGCGGCAAGAGACAGGCAACATCAACAATAGATGAATGAATAATGATTTTGCTAATGGTCAACTCTACCTTGAGCCATGGTGATGGTGGCAGCAGCAGTCCTCCTTCTGGCCGACACCATTCTCGTCTGCTCCAGTTTGCTTGTCCCTAGTGCGAAATGGTCCATTCCATCCCTTCCAGTAGTAGTTGTGTTTGTGGTAATAGTAGTAGCGGTAGTGGTAGTGGTAGTTGGTGATGTGGGTGTTGGTGCCAGTGGAGTGTATGTTCGTGTATGTTGACCTCATCTGTTCAGATGTAGATGGCCGCCAGACGATTAGTTGTTAACTGTTTACAGGTAAAAGAGCACTGCTTGGCGATGGCCAACGCACATCGGCTGGTCGAGACATTCGCACGCGCCCACTGCAATCTGCTCGTCGGATTGTCGGCAGGCCCAGCCTTACCTGACTGTTAACGTCTGTCTGCTTCGCACTTGACCAACCTCAATTCAAAGAGTTACCTGCGGCTCGCAAAGTGAATACGACCTAAGCGGCAGCGGCAGCAGCAGCACTTGGTTGCAAATTGAATTGGTCAAGGAGGTCGACGACGACTAGCGACGCCATGCGATGGCTGCAGTTAGTTGGCAGGTGTCCTTATCCCCTTTCATCAGCCGGCCGAGTCAATTCAAAATCGCTTGGTAGCAACATTTGTGTCGCCAACTTCTGGGCTGATGCTGGGCCCGAGCGAATGTTTACGACCAAGTGGTCGGGTAGGCTGGCACGGCTCTGCGCAGCGCACAAAACATACGAAGAAGGGATAGTTGTAGTAGTAGTAGCAGTAGTAGTAGGTGTGGGAGGAGGAGGAGGATGAAGATGAACACGCGTCTATTCAGACTTACCTCATGCATAGGCCAGGCAAAAATAGTCGACGATTTTGGGCCCAGTGCGCCGTTGAAAAGAGCAGTAGCTCGGCCCCAATTCAATGAACTTATGCAAAATAAACATTTGCATTATTATCATCTCGGCCGGAGCTGTCGCGGGCACACTACTATGCAGTTGGCCCAATTCCTGGTAGATAGCCTCACCACCACATTATTGGGAGCTCCAACTCGACCAGCTACGGGGCTCCCATCCAACTGATCTGGCTAATTCCAAATCATGTGCGCTAGGCGACCATCTTTAGGTGGCCCCCAATTGCAAGGAGGCCGCCCTAACGCGCGAGCGCGTGTCTGATGGTCTTGATTGAACTTCTAAAATCTGGGGAAGGTTATCATTGCGAGTATGGCTTAAACCGATGCCCATACAGATGCGGTGGTGGTGGTTGTCGTCGGTATATCTTTTGCATTAAGCCAAGCTGGGAGAGAGTCACACTGCGGCTAAATTACAATGGCGTTGGTGGTGGTGGTGATGATGATAATAATGTTGTAAATTGAACTCGAGCGTGGGGTGGGCGCGAGATGCGAACATTGCAAAATGGCCTCTGGCACGTCAGGCGACCATTAGCTTGCGGATAGGCTGCCGAGCCTAGCTTGTTAATCGTACCGGTGCACGTCGTGTATTGTGCCATGAGTGGTGAGAAATAAGAAGAGCTGAAAGAAGTGAGAGAGCTCGAGGAGGAAATTGGATTAGTAAAACAACAATCACGCCAGTGTGTCTTGGATTTTACCACCCAATTCACTGTGTGTGTAGCTACCTGGACGGCTCGAATCGCACGAGTCTCTCGGCCTGTGAATTAAACCAACAATTCAACGTGACGGGCTGTAGTTGAGTGTTACTGAAGGCTAATTAGTCGAGTAAGTTTACGTGGAGGTGGCATTTTTAGAGTCGACAGCTGTTGCAAAGCTAAGGTTGGCCAACTGAGTATCAGAATGACGATATTGCAATGCCGCACAGCTGTTCACCACCAGTAAGCAGCCGCCCATTTGGGTCCACCACTAAAATTAAAGCTCATCCGAAGTGCAGATATTTGTCTGTTGTCATTGAGTTCGAGACTACCGCTCTGGACTGCATGGGGCTCGTCACGATGATTTGACGTCGAGTGCAGACGTAGCCATAGGTGTGAGTCGGCCTCTGGTCCTGTTCTAAAGCGCCTTGTACAGGTGTAAAATGGGACGTGGACTTCGGCGATCTGAAGGGACAGGCCAATAATTAAAGGATCAATCGTTGTGGGTGGTAGTCCAATGTGCGGGAATCCTCTGGCTAAAGTGGAACCAGACTTACCGTGGAATGGCGTCAAAGGCGAGCCACATTTACAACATAAACACGAGAGAAACGTCTGCTGTTGACATCGGTTGGCAGCACCTGCAATCAAACTGGGTTTGAGGTGAGAGGCGAGATTAATCATAAAGTTTGCTTTTAGAAACATCTTGGCTAAGTTGGGTGGACCAACGGAATAATTTGATGTGAAATTTTCGCTGTTTGTCCGAGTCCTCGACCATCGTTTAGATGCCAACTTGCCGGGAGCCCATCAACATAATCACAATCACCCTTACAGTTGAGGTTGGTGTTTCAGTTTTGAGAGAAGTGGTTGCTCTTGTTGTTCTCATCATTACGCCACTCAAAGTTGAACCATCACGCAGCCCAAATGTCCAAGTGGAGGCCCAAACATGCAGCATATTGAGGACAGAGGACAGCCATTAGATTACTTAACGTGCCTTGCGAGCAGGTGCGGGGTGATTGTGCTATGTCGTACTGTAGATGGGCCTCATGGACAGCGGGACATGTGTGTGATTGGAAGAGTATTCTATCCTAAAGTTTGTTAGTTGTTGTTGTGGCTGTCGTGTTAATTAACAACAACAACAACAACAACAACGACTCAATGGGGTTGGTGGCGTTTGTCCAGCCCCCTTTGTCATTGTGGACTTGTTAAGTAGAATTGCATGTGGGAAAATGTGGCGCCTGCGAACCGTCATCTGTGGCAGCTGTTCTTTTTCCAAAATGCACCGCCACTACCATGGGATGTATGTACGCCTGGCTGTCTGAGATGGTTGGTTGGTAGGCTATATGGCTTGCTGGATGGCGGTGGACAGCATTGATGAAATAACGCTGAGAAATTGTATGTGGGGCCGAGATTGAGTAGAACTGAAGAGAGCCCCAGAGCGGCTATTCTGGATGGTTGTTGGTGGGCCAAGACTTTGGGCCAGTCTGATGCTGATTTCGTGAGAGAAGACGAACGTTGCATTGTTGCCTTTTTAAAATTTCCGGAAGGCGGACGGACAGAATGCATCAGGAATGGCCTAATGTTTGGCTAATGAAATTGTAGGGAGACGGAGCTTCCGTCCTTGCTGCCAGTCGGCCTCAAGACGACACACACAAAAACTGCCACTGTTAGAGCGGCAAACCTCATGCCCAGTGATCGCCTTGAGGCTCTTAGTTTTGAAAAACAATCAATTAGAATGATTCAAGTTCCATATGCCCTCCTCTCGCAATACTGTGTGACATTGCACCACCAGCCGCACACATGAATCCGTGACATTGGGCTGCTAATTTGAATTATAATTATCAGATAGTTGATGCTAATTAATGGGCGTCCACGCGCTTCAAGTAGGAGAGGGCCATTGTTCAGCCGGGAGCGTGCCAGGCGAACGCGGGTTGAATTTGGATTGAGAGGAGAGGAGAGGAGAGGCTTGATTTGATTAGAATCTACTGGGTGAGAGGTGGTAACGAAAATAGGATTGGTTGGCAAATAAGATGCTAGGGTATTATACGGGGAGCACATGTTAGTGAGAGCCTATCCTTGATGCAGTGATAGTGGTATTGTTGTCCGTGCAATTTGACTTTTCACACTAATGCATTTTCGTTCAGCATAGTCGACGTCGTCGTCGTCGTCGTCGTGGCGGCGGTTGCTCACAACGCCACCGACACTCAAGTAATGGTTAACTCGGTGGGTGAGAGAGTTCCATGGGTGCTGCTGTTAGTCATTTTCGTTCATCCGTGTGAAGAAGATGGAGATTTAGATTTCGTCTGGGCAATTACAATCAGTGTTGATGAGACGGACCTACCTTTCAGCCAGGGAACTCTCATGAGAGACAGACAGCCCATGTTTGAGGTATAACACGGACCAATGTGGATGGTGGAGGTAAAACAACCAGGTATTGTTATGTTGGTCTTCTCGATCTTGGCCAACATCTCAGCCAAAAACGTGCCTCAGTGCCGGCCATCATCCAGTGACTCTGCACAAAGAAGCTCGTCTGGGTTGAGTTCGCACATTTTGGCTCCAATGCGGCCAATAAACAAAGTGTAAACCATCTTCTAACAGCCTCCATCACTTACTTGATTTGAAGGTGAGCACAGGTACAGGACGTTGCCCAACCTGGCGTCGTGGTTTACGTAGCGGTAGACATGGTTTGACTTGAGCTCGCCGCCAAGCAATCCACACCGTAATAGGCCTGTTTGCGTCTCCTCCCATGTGAGATTCAATTGTGTTTCGTTCGCCCGTGTGATTTTGGCCACTTCCGTTAGCGTCCGGGAAACAAACCTCTGGCAGTGAAAGGAGAGAGATTTTGTTGTTGTTGTTGCTTCTCGCTGCCAGTTGAAAGGTAAAGGGACATAGGATGGGAGAGGATGAATCTCGTCTAACTGAACGCACCAACTACTTGGAGATCGCCTCAAGTGGATCACCCAACTTGCTGGCGATCTGTTTGGCTAGCTTTTCTGCTCGCTTAGTTATTATATTTGATTGGCTAGAGTCTAGTTTGTGTAGCCTCACCAACACCACGTTAATGACGACGATAACAACATGAAAACCTCAACATGTTCTATCGCTAACCTACCTCCTGTGTTCCTGGCCAAAAGGTGTAAATGAAAATCTTGCTCAACATCAAGCAAACACATGTGAGGGAGGGGCTGGGCGCGCAAAAGGAGTCAGACGACGTGGACATAACACGTAGCATTAAGTTAATCAAACTTCAAGCCGCGTATCATGATTGAGTTTGTCCGCTCAGCCTTCGGGCAGTTTGGCGAAAGTCGCGCTGAGGCCCACAAACCATGATGACTAAATTGTTGTAAATAGAATTGTGCTGTACTTGTTATTGCTGGCTCTGTCAAGATGATGGTATAATGTCTGCTGTGTTATGGCAACCATGATATCGTCAAATGGAGTGCGAGGTGTCCGGCCTGTTGGTTGAGAGTAGACTTGACGAAAACTTATCAAATAAGTTGGTGTTCATTCTTAGGTTTTGTTGCAACACATTAGAAGTGAAGAATGCACTTGGCTCACGTTGGCTTCTCGTGAGGCTCGGCAGAGAACGTGTATGTTGGCGGCTGATTCTGTCCTAGACGACCAGATCCACGTTTGCTGGTTACCCTAGTGCCTCATGATTAGATAATATCCGATTTCTGAGCCTCGGCTGATGTGTGTATGTAGCCGAGTTCTAAGATGATGGATGAGCTGCGGAAACAACTGCGACAACAAGCCAACTATATCGACGGTCCACTAGGCAGAGGCAAGGCTGGCGTAGAATGTTTAATAAGTAGGATGGACCTGATCTCGGATTCAAACACTGCCCCAATGTCTTGGCTCTATTAGCTAAGTATGGTTGCTCGAACTTGAGCTGAACCAACAACCAAGTAGATGGCCGAGTGGTACCTGGTTAAGAGGAGGGGAGGACTAACCTGAAATTGGCCATTAGAAGCGTGGGCATCAGCGTCATGTTAGTTCATGTAGGGGGCATTGTTATCATTGAAGCGAGTGACTTCTGGTTGTAACTCTAAAATGAAGTTGGATTCTACTAGCCTTTGTATTTGGTTCATCCCTCGAAACCTTCCGGCTTAACGCTGTGGGCATAAACCGACATCCAGTGGGTAGTTTGTTGGCTTTGAAGCATTTGTCGCTTTATTATCGCGGTCATCGTTTGTTTTATCGCCATTGAGATCTTCATCCTATTAGATCCCGTTCAGTTTGTACACCAGGCTAGCAGAAATGGAAACAAAACTACTGTCACCACCATCACCGCCATAAGAGCAATAGTAGGAGACAGTTATCACGGTGGTGGTAGTGACAGTAGCTGTCGTTGTTCGGATGGTTCCTCGTAAGATTGCTCGAATCAAGAGACAACCAAGAACAGAATCTAATAAATTATGGTTGAGAAATGTTCTGGTTGTAATGGTATAAGTGGTGCTGGTGGTTTTGTGCTAGTGTGGAGGCGTAGTAATTTACTTGAATTTAATATTAACAAAATGGTTTCAGATTAATTTTGTGCCTCTTATGCTTTCAGATGTTGTGTTTTCTTATCTTCCTGCTTCGACTTGATATTTATAACTGACAAGAGTTTCCTTTGGAATTCTTGTTCTAAAAACAGTTGACATAACATTTCGAGTAAATATATGAATGTCAAGGACGATTGTAACTGACCGTCTTTATATATGATATATTATTTTGGGCGGTTAAAATAGCTAACGACCACCACCGTGATTCGGCTTTGTTCGAGTTGGTCTTCTTCGAAGAGAAATGGACAGACAGAGCGTAGACGGGCGGAGTTTATCACGACAATGACGACCACGATAATATGCATATCACACGTAAGATGCAGCCAGTCCACAGGTTCAACTGGTAGCCTGGGCGCGTGCCACCAGCCAGCTTCCCTTCAATCCCTTCAGATGCTCCTGCAGGCGCTCCATCTCCACCTTCTCCTTGTCCTCCTCCTGCTCGTCGTTCGCCGCTGTCGCTGCCGCCGCCGCACCAGACAATTTGGCGCCAAAATTCGCCGGCCAACACAACTACGCTGGTTATCACCAACATCAGCAGTAGCGCAGCGTCACATGTTGACCAACCGCCGCCAGCCGCACGCCGCCTCCATAGATTCGCGTTGATTCGACAATTCGCCAGCGAATTATCGAATCTGTGATGCCACCGATTTTGGCCTATTCTTCGGTCGCGTGTTATTTGATGGTATAAATACCAACACACAACTTCATATTTGATCAGTCGACTATTCAAATTTCACACTCAGCATAGTATCATCATCATCAGCATCATCATCATCTTGATCATTCATAACTCGATTGATCACCTGTCTCAATCTCAAACAAATTTCAAATACAAAAATATTTGAAGCGTTTTGAATGCTCAAATTATTTTCCTTGACTCTCAAGATCCATTCCTATGTTTCAAACCCATCTTAATATCAATCAATCAAATGACCATGACGCCCCGGGATCATCTGGACACCTCTATCAACTCTAAATGGGACAACTGTATCATTCATCATTCCGTCCAACACGTGGTTCGAGCGGATTTCAATGATAGCCATATTAATCAATTGTATAACATTGGGATCTTACCAGCCATGTTACGACACCAAGTGCGAATCAAACAGGTAAATACAGAGGCTCAACTACCGCACACTCCAATAACCACTCAAATGATCACCCAATTATGATCTGGTGAATATATTTATCAACTTTCTCATATGACCTTAAAATCCCAATAACGTGCCAACCTGTAGATGCCAGCTATTGAAGACATTCGATAATCTTATATTTATATTTTTCTTCATGGAAATGTTGATAAAAATGATTGCCATGGGTGTAACGAATGCCCCATAAGCCTATCTGGCCGATTACTGGAATCGACTCGATTGTTTCATCGTGATGGCAGGCGGATTAGAGTACGTCCTCGATGTGGGCAATGTCAATTTCACCGCCATACGTACAGTGCGCGTCCTTCGTCCACTGAGGGCGATCAATAGAATTCCAAGTAAGTAAACTCGCCAAAATCTACTACTCGGGGATGATCGTCTGTAGACACTAGCTGTATCGACTCTGACCGAATTACATAATTCAGATTGTTACAGCCATACCTTGGTTCATATATAATATCAAGTCTCTTCATAATCTAACCTCCCAGTGTTATCAATTCAATCCGGCCCCAACATTTATTATGTCTCTTCCATCATCCTCATTTCAGGTATGCGCATCTTAGTAACCTTACTACTGATACCCTTCCGATGCTCGGCAACGTCCTTTTGTTATGCTTTTTCGTATTTTTCATATTCGGTAAGTTGGACGAGAGGAGTATAATGAAATCATTCTAAAACATAGTGGCTAGCCCAAATGGACGAGTAGACCAGCACCTCAAATGTCTGGACACAGATAATGAACCACTTACCTACGCTCACATGTCGGTGACTCTTCATTCATGCCTCAAGACTCAAGTAAGTGAGTCCAATCTAAGATGCAACGTAGAATGATGCTTCAAAATTACGATCTTCAAATAACAGATGCGAATCCCTTTACCGTTAACCTAAACGATATTAACTAATCTCTTTATTTTCAAATTATTCTAAAAAACTAACTCACATACACTTTGCTGCTCGTTTTAAAACACAGGCATAATCGGTGTTCAACTTTGGTCTGGTCTGCTGAGACAAAGGTGCTTTATTAGTCTACCGGGAAATATGACGAAGCCATCCTACTTGCCAACATTTTATCGTGCACCCAACAGTGATAAAGAATATTTATGTAGTACAAGCAAAGACAACGGGCTACATAGATGCCACGATTTGCCACCATTGCGGTCCATTGATCTAACCACATTATGCCAGAATTCTTTACTGCCAGATTGGCGGCCGCCGAAGCCGCCGAAGCCGCCGGCTGGTGGGGGCCGATATGAGGATCGTTTCATTGATGGCCAATTAGTACCACACGATTTAGTGCCAGGCGACGAGGCAAGTCCATTCATCGTAAAACAGATGTCGCCATTGATTGCCCAATCAGTCTTTCAGCCAGCCTATGCTCCTAGGCAACTAGACTCACTGGCACCCTTAATTCAGCGACGCGAGGCCAAGCTGCCACCCGATAGCCATGATGATGAAGGGGATGAACTTGTCGCCGTTAATGATCAACAAACAAAAAGGATGTTATCGTTCAAGATAGAGAATAAGATGAAAACATACAACAAGGACCTCAATTATATCAAGTTTCGAGTGGAACCTGGTCAAGAGAATCTGGATGCCTCTCCAGAACAACGAACATCAACTATAACAGAGACGACAACGACAACAAAAGGCCCAACCATAACAACGAAACATTCGAGACGTTTGTTGTCCCCACCGGCCAGAGGGAATGAGAAACACGATTATGCCAACTTGGGTAATGTACATAACATGAGGAATAACTCGAAACATGTAACTCTTTGGCGAACGTGTTCGAAGAGCCAGACGGGCTGAAAGCAAGTATCTGGAAGAATCTGCGTCCCGCCAACAGAATCCATCTCCAACGTCGCAGCCAATACGCCAGAGAACAACAGACTGGAATTCACGAAACGAATGGCAGCTGCATCGGACGTCTCCAGCGGTATCTCGTCATCATCATCATCGTCAGCCAATGAAAACAGCGCAATTGTTGAGACAAACGCCAACAGTGACCAACCTGATAGTATTAGTCAAGCAGAGCTCATGAGCAGTGATAAATTTAGTAGAAAATATTTCATGCGTAAAAAGGCAAACAAAGGATCCTGTATAAATTGGAACAAATACTACACTGAATGTCGTGCAGGTGATATGAATCCATCTCCAAGGTACTATATCGTTCGACAACGTGGGAATGGCCTGACAGCCATTTTCATCGTTATTAGCCTTGAGGGTTGGTCAGACATCATGTACCTGTTACAAGATTCGCATTCCTTTGGGTTTGGACCTATTTCGTATTATTGATTGTTATTGGTTCATTCTCTTTATGATTAACTTGTGCCTAGTTGTAATTGCAACTCAATTTAGTGCCACGAAGAAGCGCGAAATGGAAAGGATGCGCCAGAGCGCCTCAAGTTCTTCCTCCAGTTCGACCTTGACCGCCACAAGCGAATCAACCAATTGTTATACTGTCATCGTGAAATCTATTGCCCGTTGTTTACGTAGATGTAGAATATGGTTAGTGGATCGATTGAAGCGCCAGAAGTGTAATAGATTGCACAAAAAGAGACTGCGCGAACGCCAACAACGGCTCGACAATCCAGGCCTGGCCGCCAGTGGACTTTCGGCAGGCTCTGCCTCGACCAGGCGGCCAGAGACCAAGTTCTTGCAGAGAATTGAAGCCAGCTTCGGTCAACTCAAATGGCTAACACTGCGGCCATGATCCGCCGAAGTTCGTGGCGAAAGAGCTCCAAAGCGACTTGTCACCAGCTCGAGGCTGGCCTTCTCGACTCCGAAGACCTTGATCGTCGGCCTCGGCCGCGACAAACACAAGGCTCTCTGAGAACGATGGGGAACGAGCCCCGCCTTGGATGGCAAGAGATATCGACGGTCAACTCATAAAAATCGCTCAAAGGTAATGGTGGCGATGGCAGTCGATTGTTCAAGGCACATCCAGTTAATTGTCGCTATTGTGTTGGCGAAGATTTGACATAACATTTTGCCCCAACTTTATATCCAACAACACTAGGCTACAACAATTCAGGCACTAATTCAACGATAAAATCAAACGCCTCGTGGATCATAGATATTTCCAGCGCTTAATTCTATTGGCCATATTGATAAATGCCATCTCAATGGGCATCGAATATCACAACCAACCAGACCAATTAACTGAGGCAGTTGAGATAAGCAATATCGTGTTTGCTTGTCTCTTTTTGATTGAAATGATTCTCAAATTGGTTGCCCATGGAGTGTATGATTATGTGATCGATGGTTTCAATTGTTTTGATGGTTGTATTGTCATCATTAGTATAATGGAGTTATTTGCCTCATCATCAGGTAACTCGGGTTTGTCCGTATTGAGGACATTTAGATTATTAAGAATTCTCAAATTGGTCCGCTTTATGCCAGCACTAAGACGTCAATTAGTGATTATGTTACGTACATTAGATAATGTAGCCGTCTTTTTTGCATTATTAGTGTTATTTATATTTATATTTAGCATATTAGGAATGAATTTATTTGGTTGTAAATTCTGTGAAACGTTACCAGATGGAAGCGAGCGATGTGATAGAAAAAATTTCAATTCTCTCCTATGGAGTTTAGTGACTGTATTCCAGATACTCACCCAAGAGGATTGGAATGTAAGTAGTAGTATCTACGTCCAGTGAAACCAACAAACTAGAAGCCGTACATAGCAGCCATTTGTTATGTTTAGTCTAGCCAAGTTAGCCGGGTGGACTGTCTATGCAAATCTTCGCGTAACAAGATATATGACAAATAAGCAATCGATGATGAGACAAATTTGTTTTTGAATTTCCAAATTTTTCAATTTCCATTGGTGGAATTGAATTTATTATATGGCCCCCGCGGAAGAAAGAGACGAATTGTTAAGTTTTCCACGAGGCCAACGACTTGCCTCGTCGTGATATCACAGATATAACCAGCTAACTCAACTTGCTCCCTCTGGTCCTCGGCCAATCACCACCACCGCCAAATGGCGTCTCTCCTCCTCATCACCCTCCCATTGGTCTCAAATCTTTCATCCCACTCAGGTTGTATTGTTTAATGGAATGGAAAAAACATCCCATTGGGCGGCATTATATTTCGTCCTCCTGATGACGTTCGGCAACTATGTCCTGTTCAACCTGCTGGTGGCCATTTTGGTCGAAGGATTTTCTCAAGAAGTGAGTCAGATTTGTTTGAGAAACGTTCACAAACAAATTGCCCTGATATCATCAGAACAAATGGCGATCATTTGATTGAATTCGCCAAGAGATGTATCCTCATACTAACCATCCGAATTGAATCTACTTCTCTCTCACTCTCACTCCCGTCGTCCATTTATTTATGAACACAGGACGACATTAAGGTATCATCATCATCCAGCTATACGATCAACAATAGTGCATCAGGCCAATTGGCCAAACAGAACCCCGGCAAGGTAATCTCATTGCCAAAAATGGTGGCTGTGGCGGCGCCGGTGGTGCCGGTGGCGGCCCCAATAATTGTAGCTCTGGTGGAGGTGCATCATCTAGCAGCAAGAGGCCACCCTCGGGAGTCAGCAATGTGGACAGCCCGTCCGTGATGCCAATCGGCGCCGAGCTTCCCGGCGATCTGACTTCATGGGCTGGCCGCCTGTCGCGACCAAGAATGTCAAACCAAGTTGAGTATCATCAGCGGCGGCTGCGATGAGGCGACCACCTTCGAGTCACTGGATGGGCCTAAGCGGGATCTAGTTGCGTATGATATCGAGGACTAGCTACTGGTGGGCGTCCGTTGAGACTAGCCCGCCCCCTTGTCTGTGGACGATGTGCGAAGTGCAACACCACCAGCACATGGCCGTGCACATCCACGTGATGATGAGCACGATTCGGGTCGGGACGGCACAGCTATCTTAGCATCGTCATCATCGAATAACAAATTGGCCAATCGCGAGATGGGCCACTCTAAGCATCAGGCAAGTGGCTCGCCAAATCGTTCCACCCCATACAGTTGCCTCGAGAAAAAGATTGCCGCCATGTTGAGCGTACCGGCCGAGACCTGCATTCGGCTGATATCTCGACCCCAATGAGAACAACACCAGGCAACGATGGCGTGGGTGCAAGGCAGACAAGTCGGGAATTGGGCCAGGAAAATCAAGAGAATATTGTTAACATGCACATTAAGGCCTCAAATGGTGGATCGAACTTAGCGAAACAACAACAATCCCGACAGACGCGACGACATCAAACCAGTCGAGAAGTTGATGGCAGTGGTGGGAACAGATCCAATATGGTTATTGGCGACATAGATGGCGACAACCACAACTACTTGAGCTCTCCGAAAACTTCCTTGACTTCGTCGCCCAATGAGACACTTCCTTTGAGGGCAGTTAGTGGTCTCATTGGTGTTACAACAACCAATACGACAACGACGACGACGACCACCACCACCACCACAACAACAAGAACAACAGCCACTGCGATGAAGCGTCCGCCGATCAAGACTAGTGGTGAACCGACAATGATGGCGCAACTGGCACTGGCGCCGCCTCCACCGCAACGGCTACTAATCTCGCTAATGCATCCATCTATTCACCAGCATATCGACAAGAACAGCGGCAACACCACCACCACCACCACCAAAAACAACCTCGTGGACAGCTACAACAAGAACAAGATCATGGACACACGACGACAATAGAGGCTATGGACAACTGCGGTAGGCTGCATTCCTCGGGAGCGACAAGTAGACATTCGGACAATAAACAAGAACTTAACGGTAGTGATCTGACACAAATAGTCGTTGATTGCAGGCCAGGCTCGAAGCAGCGCCAAATGGAGGCGCTCCAGACTGCCAGCATTGAGATGAATCCGACAACGACTACCACCGCCACTAATACTACTACTACTGGACCGATTTTAATCCCGAGAGATGGACATGGGTTCTCGCGAGGTCTCATTCGCCAGACTGAAAATGATCGGAACTGTCAACGACAGCCATCATGCAAGTGCAACGACGACGCCATCGATATCGCCATCACCATCGCCATCAAGTAATAATAATAACGACATCGATAAATCGGTTAGCGGAATTGAAAAGTTTAGAGCATCAGCGGCATCAACCACACCAGGGACTCCAATGGTGGCCACCTCTTGCTGCCACTCATCCATCGGTAGATCTGCGGGCGGCCATGTTATTCCGGCCACGGCCGTGGACACCACCGGAAGGGTTGCCCAGCATGGTCATTCCGGTAGTGGTCGGCGTCGTTTGCTCGGGCAACATAGCGTCGCCAGTCAGCCGCCATCGCCATCATCGTCGTCGTCGTCGTCGTCTTCCTCGTCGTCGTTGTCATCGTCTCGCTGCATATCCGGTCAGCCCCAAAACGTTCACCCACACTTGGACAAGGCTAGTACCAACGAGGCGTCTATAAATCACAGGGCCACAACATCTAGCCTGACCAACTCTTGACATGGCAACGATCACCACCAGTGCGACAAATAGCTTGCTGACCAATGCTGAATGTCAACAACAACTACAGCACCAGACAGCGTATAATGATGGTGTAAGTGCTGTCGAGACAAGCGCGCCAAGACAATCATTGAGTGGCCGGCTGCTTCTATCAGAGCGCCGCCAAGCAATGACGGCCAGAGACAAAAGAACTACTGGAACTATGGGCAATTAGTCACCAGTATCATGGATCAATCATACACGGCCGGACTGGGCGCGCAATTATATCCCTTACAACAACAACCACCAATTGATTTGACCATCGCGAACAGCCACCACCAGCAGCAGCCACCGCAGAATCAGGCCACGTTTAATGCTCCTCCATCTACTGGTCTTCTCGGCTTCCGACGGCCTCCAAAGAGGTTGATTTATTTTACGACATCAGCGACGATGTTGACGACGAGATTGACTTTCTGACCGAGTCGCTGAGAACTAAATCGTATGCCATCTCTATGATGGGCCAGCATGATCATTATCTGGACAACATCGCCAAGTCGCAGGCTGCAGCGGCCAGATTGAAGGCCATCAACAAACTGCAGGCGGCCCAGTTCAAAGTGAACGCTTACGAGGCCGGCCAACAGAAGCACATCAAGGCATTGGCGCTTGAATGTGATGACATGTTTAATGTAGACATTGGCGCCCGACGATCCAGCCAACATCCTCAAAACCATCAGCACCAGCAACCACAACTACATAACCAACACAATAGAAAACCGATCAGGAGGCAGGAAGTGGCTGAAGACGATGAATATCGACAACACAATCTTGATCAACAGCTACCCGGCTTTGGCTATCGACTGAGCGCCCCTTCTGGCGCCTCGAACGAACAGATGTCGTGGTCGACATCTTCGCCCCCGCCGTTGAATGTAGGGGCTGGACATCCAACAACAACTGATAACACGAGCGCCGCTAAACAGACCTCTTGCAACATAGAGCTCCCGCTCAGTCCTCATTGGTCATCAATGCCGTCGCATTTGAATAAGACGAGTATAGCTTATGATGCGGCTCTACCAGTCCAGTCTGGCGAGTAACTTCTTCAGAGGAAAACGCGAGCGAGCCATTCTGAACGAACGTGGCTCTTTTGATAAGTCATGTTGTCGGGTGGACTTCGGAACCTATGCAAAAGCTGTGGATGTTTTTATGCCAAAAGACAGGCAACCAATTAATTTGCAGTCACTTCGTCGGCCAACAATGGTTACGACAACGACCACCACTACTGAGTTGGCCTCAAACCTACACAAACTTAAACAACAACAACCACCGCCGCCATCAAACCGCAGGCTTACTGGCGAAAATGGTATCACTACGACTGTCGCGACTACTGGCGAACCAACGAGAACAACTACAACAACAACAACAACAACAACAACGACAGGCACAGAATTCAACTTGGGCGTTATCTATGAACCATTCAGATTATTCCTGAAACTGCCGGAAGCGAGGCGAAAACCGCAAACTCAGGAAAACAACAACAACATCATCATCAACATCAAAGGTGATGCCGCTAATGCTGCCGCCATGTCAATGCCACCCACACAACAACAACAACAACAACAGCAAATACAAGGGCATTACCTGCCAGCGACAGCCAACAAATCAGTGGTGCTAGTAGATCAACATAAGCGCCAGACCGACGGCAGCCAGATTATCGGCAGAGCCAACCACTTGCAGCTGGGCCTATTGAGTCATTAGGAGAGGTATGCAAGGGCCGTTGCTCGCTACGAGGAGCGCCGGGCGGCCAGGTGGCGGCGAGCTCAAGAGGGCACTGGCTTCATGGGGAGCTCGAGTAATTTGAACAGAACCACTCAGGCCATCCGGAGAGGTTCGGTTGTTGTCCTGTCGAAACTGAAACTGTTCCATGGTGGGCCGAGCGGCACCGGCAGTGCATCTGGAGGTCCTGCTGGCATCGGTGGGGGCTCCGGCTTCCAGCCACTCCCACTGTCCAAGCAGCCAACAACAACAACCAGAGGTCTACAGCTGGTGGTGGTGGTGCTGGATAAATCAACAACTGGCAGCGGGTTTGCACTACAAGTCCACGAATGTGCCTCGTTTATCTTTGACAAAGGCCGAGTCACTACAGTGGACAGCAGCGGCGGCAGTCAAGACAATCAAAGCAGTTACAATGTCAGTGCCCTACATAATTCATCCACCTCGCCAGAAGTAGTGGCTGCCGCCGCCGCCGCCGCCGGTACCGCCACTACAGGATCTGCCATTGGTCGAGGTCATATTGGCGACCAGGCCCAACAACAAGTCCACCTGTCATCGATGATTACAACACCCACGTCTGTATCGGCCTCAGCATCATTTAGAGGCCCATCGACAGCCACCAACACCACTACGACAACTGACACGACAGGCGATGTATTCGGCCGAGCTGGCCAAGTTTGTCTGCCACTGACGACGAGCAATGAGTCTCTAGCCGCCAGCCAAGAATTGCTGTCGGCTCCGATGGGTTCCACAATGGTTGATCATCATCTCGCCTAGCCAACAGGAGAGACAAACGATAACCACATCCACTACAACAACGGCGGCCGGCCTCGTGGAGCAACAGCAGAAGCTCCGCGGCCACACTCTGCTGTTTGGTCGGCGACCACCACATCAACGATACTTGCGCAGCCCAACATCTCCATCATCTGAGCTGTATACTCGCCACTCAATCGCCAATCTACCCCTACAGAGCCATCACTTGACTAAATCTAACGATCTCCTCGACCATCCTGTCAGTTCGTCGCATCTAATGGGTGTCCGACCTGTTTCGGCCAACAACACGCCGGACGCCAACCGCCTCAGGCCTCGCCCGAGCATCATAAGTAGCTGGTTCACCAGCACTAAGCGATCGCTGTCCGGTGACCAGCAAGCAGGCGGTAGTGGCGCTTCTGGCTATGGTGAGCAGCGCCGATCGTCGTCCCATAGGAACTCTTGCTTCAGTCAGGCATCCAAATCTACAAGTGAATCGACCGAGAGATGTACTCGTATGCTGCAACCGAATTTGCGCCGACGAAGGAGCTTCTCGGGACCATTCGAGTGGTTAGAAAGGAACGAGCATCTGCCACCGTATGATTTGATGATACACTCGAACAAGAAACAGGCCGGCAAGAAGCGTTTCAAGAAGATAAAACCGCAAAAATCGAACTCTTCCGATTATCACAGCCTGAATAATCGTCGTGTCTATCGGCTCGACTCGCGCGGGTTCCAAACTAAACTGAAGGGTTGCTTCTATGTCATCACACATGACCCACTGCTCTCGAACCAGACTGGCCAAATGACCGCCTCCTACAACAGAAATTTGGACCTTATTGCGAGTGGCTACGATTGGGCTCACCAGCAACAGACACCAGGACCATTCGACAAGGATAATGTGTCCTCGAACGAGCTGGAGCAATCGTTCTTTGACTCCTCGCTTGACGGTCAAGCCAGCAATAGCCAGGACGCCAGATCCATCTCGCGTGATACTACAACTGGCCGCTCGACGACCTCCAGGATGGGCGGCCGCCACCAACAACAACAGAGGACATTTTTGATTTATTTCACATGGACTCAATGGATGGTCAAGAGGCGCAACCACTCATTGTTCCTATTCTCGCCTAGGAGTCGCATCAGGCGCCTATGCCTCGCCATAACCAGCCGCAAGGAGTTCGACTACTTTGTTTTGTTCTTTATATCCATGAATTGCGTTACATTGGCCATGGAGAGGCCCAGGATTCCGCCTTGGAGCAAAGAGCGCGAGTTTCTCACGATGGCCAACTATTACTTTACGTTCATGTTTACATTTGAGATGTGTCTGAAGGTGATCGCAAAGGGTCTTTATTATGGCAAAGACGCCTATCTGAGTGATAGCTGGAATATAATGGACGGGACGCTGGTTGGTTTCTCTCTGTTCGATGTTTTGCTCTCGATTGTTGCCGATAGAAGTCCACGCATCTTTGCCATATTACGGGTGTTCAGATTACTCAGGTCACTGAGACCACTGAGGGTGATTAATCGTTTGATGGGCCTGAAATTAGTTGTTCAAACGTTGCTGTTGTCGCTGAGGCCAATTGGAAATATTGTTCTGATTTGTTGCACTTTCTTCATCATCTTTGGTATTCTCGGGGTGCAGCTCTTTAAGGAACTTTTACTATTGCGATGGACCAGATCCACTTGAGATTATGCGTACAGTTCGAACCAAAGAGGACTGCCTGGTTGATCACAGAAATAGATGGGTGAATAGGAAGTACAACTTTGATAATCTTGGCCAGGCGCTGATGGCTTTGTTTGTGCTCTCTCATCAAAGGACGGTTGGGTTAATATAATGTACACCGGCTTGGATGCGGTTGGTGTCGATATGCAACCGAGAGAGAATTACAACGAATGGCGACTGTTATATTTCATATCATTCCTGCTCTTGGTGGCATTCTTTGTGTTGAACATGTTCGTGGGTGTAGTTGTTGAAAATTTTCATCGTTGTCGTAAGGAGCAAGAGCTTGAGAGAAGGCCCGTCGGGCCGAGAAGAGACAAAGGAAGCTGGATAAGAGACGGCGACGGCTACGCGAACCTCCCTACTACTCAAATTATGGAAAATTCAGACTGCTATTACACAAATGGGTGACTGGAGGCTACTTTGATCTCCTCATTGCGGCAGTTATTGGCTTCAATGTTATTTTCATGTCCCTTGAACACTATCAGATGCCGCCCGAGCTCATACATCTGCTAAAGGTGTCAAATTATGTCTTCACGGCGGCGTTTATTATAGAGGCAGCTATTAAAACGTCCGCCCTCGGCATGAGACGTTACTTGAAAGATCGATGGAACCAGCTGGATGTCATGATTGTCGCCATGTCCATCATTGGAATCATATTCGAAGAGATGGACTCTTTCACTCTACCAATCAACCCGACCCTATTAAGAGTGCTGCGTGTAATGAGAATAGCCCGAGTGCTCAAGCTCCTCAAGATGGCCAAAGGAATCAGGGCCCTACTAGATACTGTTATGCAAGCCCTGCCTCAGGTGGGAAACCTCGGCCTATTGTTCTTCCTGTTGTTTTTCATCTTTGCTGCATTGGGTGTCGAGCTCTTCGGTCGATTGGAGTGCAATGATGATTATCCCTGTTCGGGATTGATGGATCAGCATGCACACTTTCAGAATTTTGGCCTCGCCTTCTTGACTCTGTTCAGGGTCGCCACTGGAGATAATTGGAATGGAATCATGAAGGATACACTGAGAGACAAATGCGACCCATCCAGTAATTGTTTGAAGAATTGTTGCGTCTCGCAAATCATCGCGCCACTTTACTTTGTGGTGTTCGTATGCTGTTGGCCCAATTTGTTCTTGTAAACGTTGTGGTTGCTGTCCTGATGAAACATCTGGAAGAATCACATCACGAAATGGAAATAGACGAAGAATACGAGCTGGACAAACAACTTGCCGAAGAGTTGGAAGCTAAAAAGAGGGCATTAATAGAGGCGAGGGAGCGTCAATCATTATATTGATTTGATCAATACAACCAACAATGACCAATGTCACCTGTCAAAAGAAAAAATAAATTAATAAACTGATGATAGGCTAGTTCAGTGGATCACACGTATCACGCTACTATTTACACATTATCGTGATTTACAAGCCGCCATAGATGTCGATAGTTTTTCCTTCTAACAGTTGGAATCAAGGCCCTCCTCGGATGTTGTTTTCATATATATTAAAGTTTTGTGTAATTTAATTTCACAAACTAATCATTTGAAGAATTTATTGGAATTCCAACAAAGATGTAGCTTACATTTTCCTATTCTGCTGCTTCCTCTTGTTCGATTACATTGTCATCTGTCTTCTTGAGTTGGGTCAGGAGATAATCTCTACCTGGACTGTCCTTTCCGAAATTTTGAACGACAACACACGAGCATTGAACAACTTTTCTCGCTTTGCCATCCTTGTCGATCTTACAGAGACCAGCCATCTCGCCTAGAGCCTTCTTATCATCAACCTTGACGAGCGGTACCTCCTGTTCCTTACATAGAGCCTCGACTAATTTGGTGTATGTGGCCTCCTCACAGTCCTTTGGCCAACACACACAGCAAACCCTTCTTTCTATCGAGCGCCCTGGCAGATTCATCAATACCTCTGGCAAGTCCATCAACGAAAAGACTCTCTCTGAGAACCTGTCTCAAGGCCGATGGAACGTCCATTCCACCTGAAGCAATTTCTGGCAACGCTATAAGGTCCATAGTATAATGGCGATAGAGACTAATTGTTAGTGATTTGTATTCATCTAGTAGAATTGATCATTGGTCA
This sequence comes from Oxytropis ochrocephala, assembly GCA_020916435.1. Taxonomy (NCBI): domain Eukaryota; kingdom Viridiplantae; phylum Streptophyta; class Magnoliopsida; order Fabales; family Fabaceae; genus Oxytropis; species Oxytropis ochrocephala. Next base: position 26,647 of record JAJHUT010000082.1, read on the forward strand.
ACATGGAAGCCACGTGGCTCCAATGTATGGATGGTTATGGATACTCACGTTTCCATATTTGTAGTATGATCTCTCTAATTCATAAGAGAACAATGTGATATAATTTAATAGTGGGGTCGGCTTAGCTCGTCCAAGGTTCCAATAAATATTTCACAAATTTAGATTAATAAGATTTGATTGATACATAAACAATACAATTAAGGGGACAGAATCATGAAGATAGCCGGTTGCACATAACACTCGTGTTTATGAAGCAGCCACGACAGGAACAGTGCCATGTTTCTCTGCATTGCGTTCTGCGCAAAGCGCAAAAATTCGAATTTTCTCTCGCGTCGCGCGCCCATTTTTTCGCACAAGAAATCAGAAAACCTCGTGATCTTGTCACGTGTCAGATTAATTATCACATCCTATTTCGGCATATTACAAAAGGATATTCATCACATATTTGTTATCTAACTAGGTAGAGGGGTCGAACGAACCCTCATTATTGCTGTCAATCTAGATATAAGAATAGACACCAAAATGGCCAGTATTAAGAATCTTATCACGATCGATGGAAGCGAGAGGATAATATGGAATTCAGATTTGGGCCAGATAGATATTATTGAAGGTGACTCAAAACAAAGTCTTCTCCTTACCTCGAGGCCATATTTTACCGTCAAAGATATCAGATTAAGTCCGGTGAGAAATCTACTTGCACTGGTCGGTGATAATGGAGTTACTATTGTTGAGATGCCAAGGAAATGGGGTCGACGATACAAGGGAGACACGAAAGAAGGTCAGATCTATTGTAAGACATTCAATATGAATGAACGCTTATTCACCTGCCATAAAAGACTCAGAACGTTGCATGTTGCCTGGCATCCACTTGGTATTGAAGCTAAACAAGTCCTTTGTATATTAACTAATGATAATCGGCTCAGATTTCACGATGTGACAGCTGACAAGGAGTTACAGGTGATAAATTTGAAGATACACAATGATTTAGAGGATGAGGATAGTGATACACTATGCTCCGGACTTAGTATGTTGAACTTGGGTGAGTTTGCAATATGTTTTGATTTTGGACCTCCGATGGTGATTCAAGACCCAGATGTATTGTGGCCCATTTACATTCTGATGGGAAGCGGTGATATTTATCTCATTTATACAAATTTTCAGAATCCAACCTATGCTGAACACATCATAGGACCTCTCACAATGCTTCCCAAGCAGAAGATAATTATGGTTCAGATGCTTGCAGTCTGATTGTCCTCGACTCGTCTCCGCCCATGTTGGCCATTGCAACGCCCAGTGGCTCTATATACCATTGTTTTGCATTTCCCGACCGAAAAACCGTGTTATCAAAGCAAACCCTCTATGTTTATGAGACTATTGAGCTATCAAAAGATTTAATTGAAAACTCTGACGACGCCTATAGCCCAACACCGATGAGATTATTCAAAGATCCTACGAGCGAGATAAGATACTTTTGTGTTCATCAGAATGGAGTTCATACAGTTGTTGTTCCAATATTAGAATCGATACAGACAGAGGAGAGATGATAGAGGAGAAGGAATCATTTTCAGAGTTCATGATTTGTACTCGAACGTCCACGCCAACTAATTTTAATGATTCCTCTGCCTGTGAGGACTCATCCACTCCCAGAGGCTTATGTATAGAAGTTCGACAAACTAGTATTGTTCTATTGGTGTTAATGGCTAATAACGAATTAATAGTCACAAGAATATCCCCGCCACCACGTTGATCAATAGAAAACGTTTCCCCGACAATCATTAGAGACTAGCCGCGACCAAGAGATTCTCAACATCTCTCAGGTGGATGCTTCACGAGCCAATTTTGAGGAGCAAATTCAACAGATTTTGAAACGCCGGACTAGCATTCCAATGTTGAAGTTGACCGAGAATTTGGAGCAAAAGAAACAGATTGCTGAATTAGTAAATCGTGCTGTGGTTACATTTAGGAATGAATATGTGAAGAAATTCAATTTAGCTGCCGAGGCAATCAAAAGAAGCTGACCATATTGGAGAAGGATATGGAGAACCAAAAGATAGAATACCATAAGATAGCCAAAGAAAAGGAGCAAGTCTATGCATCTGTCATAGCTTTAGCTTCAAAAGCGAACCTGGTTTGTCAGAAGCAAAAAGAGTATCTAAATAGAATTGACAAAGTCCTGGCGGCTGTCTCTTATGGACATCCGGATTTAAGCGAGGCCGAATCGAAGTTGAGACAAGATTTGACCAAGTTGAATGAGAAACTTCGCACTTATAGAGATCAATTGGATTCCATTATAAACAAGCACAAATACCAGATGAACCGTAAAGATGCACCTTTTAACAACAAAAGCGATCTCATTTTATCACAAGCGCAACTCAATGGAATAAAGAGAGACTCTCGCGGCAAGGAGCTGAGATAGCCGAACTGAAGCGAGCCATCAAAACGAATGAACACCCGAAGTAGGGAATGAAAAATCATCTCTCAATGATATGATACACAAAATAAATTTCATTAAGAATCTCTTAATGAATGATAGATCATCATCATCATCATCATTAGAGGTGATTTTATTGTGTTGCTACTGCTTATCGATTGATCGATTATTATCGTGATGTTGTATTGTTCTTATTTAGTTTGATTGAGTCAACATGGTCCTACCAATCAACCCATGCGTGGGTTATTGTTCATATCAGATGGCCGATGTCCAAGATTGAGGCCTTGTTGTTGGCCGGCCATGAATCTATCGAGCGCCCTACACCTGGCCCATAGTTCTATCATATTGCCTTGCGGCTGTCCAAGCGATCTGGCCTCGCCGCCGCAACCTCCGGAATGTGTTGCATAGAGATCTCTTTCCTGAGGACTTTGTGGGATTGAGTCAACATATACAGGTGGTTGTTGTTGTTGTTATCATTAGCACATAAATACTAGCCTGAAAGAGCATACGAATTCATTAATTAGCTTACCTCAAACCTGGTGGTCTCTGAGGATGTCTGAACCAACAACAGAGCCAGCAGTAGCATGGCCATGAAATGGTGGACTTTTCTCGACGAGATTATCATGGCTGATTGTTGATGAGATACTTCAATTTAGATTGATGATTATTTATGATTCTGAACTACAAGAATTGCCAAAACGATATGATGGAATAGTGCAATGATTAGCTTTTATTAGCGTTCGTCTCGCTACCGAAAATGAAAAACTCATTTGTGGCAGTTAATTAGAAAAAGTAGTCCCCACTCTTAAGTTGTTGTTGTTGTTGTCTACTCTTCTTGGATTGAACACCAGTTGTCACCCATCATCGAGTATGATTAATTTAACAGACAGGCAGACAGCCAGATAGATAGACTGAACTGTTTTAAACAAAGGACGTATTCAAAAACATGAGAGGCAAATTTAACATCTAACGGAGTGGTAGTGTTTCGTTGATATAAACAACCCTCTACTACGATGATGATGATGATGATGATGATGATGATGAAGTCTACACGCACTTGACCGTCGCTGGTGCGCATGCGTGACCGCCTGGGGTTCCTCGTACCGGAAGTACGCGCGACGACGTTAGGTCAGCGCCAAACAAACGCCAATTGGCTGTTGCCGATTGTCGGCGGATGTGTTTCATTTTAGTCCAGTCACTCGAGACGAAGACAACAGTCTGGAACATCACATAAACAAACAAATAACTAAGACTCTTTCGCCCAGTGGCCGGAGTCCAATCAATCGCATCAGGATGTACTCGTCCTCAGTCTTCAAGAGAAGAACTCTATTCGTAGTTCGCCCGTTGCTTACGATAATCTTAATTCAAGTCGCCGCTCAAAACTCGAAATTAGTCGGCTGCTTTTGGCTGACCGATGGAATCTCGTTCAGCCAATCGCCAGCTCAATTGGACTGGCTCAAATGGCCCCCGAGTCAGTGGTCGGTTCAACATCGTCCCAACAATCGACAACCAATCGAGAGCAGTTCAAGACAACACCTGCAATGTCCAGCAGCAACAACAACAAGCCAATGGAGCCACTAGTTTGGTTAGCAAGTACACCTCAGCAGGTTGTTGAACTAGGCCATGTAAGTAGAGTCAGCCGGGTTCTCGATGACGCCTTGTTTGATTAAGGGTCACTTAATTCATCCCCAACCATTCAAATGACCACCACCACCACTGTTAGAATGAGGTCTATTTGTTCTGGTCTTAGATTGAGTCATGCACATCGTTCGTTCGTTCGTTCGTTAGGACACGAACGGTGGCGGTTGGATCTGAGCCGGACAGACAAATCCCGGAAGCCTCTCACGCTCGACTTGTTGTTGCTGGCTTCCGAGCGATGCCCAGTGGACATTGTCTATGTACTTTCGCCCCATTTCGGTGGACATATCGATCGTTTGGCATGGATTTGTCTCGTTCGCCCTCTGTCTTGGTGGCATCGACTGTTATGTTTCACGTTGCTTTCGTTGCTCGAGCAAACACACCGAGAGATACACCAAATTATTGTCGTCCGAGCGATGTATTTGGCTTTCCTCCTTTCGCTGAATTTTGATCATTTCCAACTGTCACTGGGTGGCCACCAGCTTGACAAATGAATCCCTTCGCCTGGGGCAAATGGGCCCACACGTGTGTCTGTTCATAGACCGAAATTTGATGTATTCAGTGGCTTCGGTGTGGGTCTGACAGGCGGTCAGTTTGGTGGACGGACGGACGACTGGCTGGTCGAGCGGCCAGACGGAGAGCAAACTTGTTTCGGGCCAATCAAGCGAATTATTGGCGGCCGAGGCGGCCCAGGCGGCGGCTCCTGTAAACGACGCCATAGCAGATTGTTGGCCCCGTGCATGTGTCACGTATTGGTTGAAACTGGCGCCCCGGTTGTTGTTGTTGTGACACCAAACTGCAGAGCCGAGATGGCCGAAGTAACAAACATCTCTGGCCTTTGGAGATGCATCCCATCTTCCACTTCACTTCATTTCACTCATCAAAATGCACACGACGACGGCGATGGTGTCAACTTATGATGCTCATATCTACAGTGTAGTCCGCTAGACAGAGAGCGCCAATGGTTGGCGCAAGACTTAACTGTGGTTATTATCATTCAGTGATGATGATGATGAGCTCGGCCCGGCGAGCCGTCCAGACATATATTTCACGCCTTCCCAACTGGCCTGGTCTTATCATGATTGATGATTGTTGTTTGGTGTAGGCGGACGCGGACGTAGACGCGAAGGTTTGGCCTGATGGAAAAAACAGTAAATACAATTTAGCATAAAACGGCCGGCAAACGCTCGACACTTGACTTCTACACTTTGTGTGTTATGCTATCCGAAGTAAGGCGACGTGGCGGCGAATGACTTCTCAGGCGACATCACCTCCTGTTCCTGTTCCCGTTCGCTTGAACTTGATTAATGTTGTCGGTGTTTCACCTGAGCAACTAAATGAATTTATTTATACTTTCCTCAACTCACTCAAACTTCTCCGGCTGGAAATTAATTTTATAGCAACTAGAATGGAACGCCAGCAGTGGTAGCGGCGGCGGCAGTGGCAGGTCCCAAAATCAAGTTGATCCAACGGCAACAGCAACAACTACATTAACAACAACTGCAGCAAATCAAACAATGGCCGCCAACTCGAAGCTACCTGTTTGTCAATGTAATCCAGATTGGCTACAGAGTCAGGCCAGCCATTGGCTCGCGAAATGGTTGAATACTCCAAGTGTGGCCAATCAATTGCGTTTGCTGATGTCAAACTCGACTGGCGCCAGCGGCCAAAAGCACCATCACAACCTGCAGCAGCGCCAGCAGGAGTCCAATCATCAGGCGCCCGCCAGCGCGCAGCAGCCGCCGAAACATCAGAGGCACCAGTTTGGTGGCGCCAATGGAAACCATTTGAGCGCCTGGGTGAGGGGGCCAAAGGCAACAATGGAGTGGCCTCTGGCGCCAGATCAGCCGCCAAGGGCGCCAAATGGGAGAGAAGTCCACCAGCGCCGGGAAAGAGACAACAACAGCGGCAGCGGCGGCGGCGGTCACTACTAGCAAGCCTACAACTGTTTTATACGAAAGAGGCCCTAAGGTAAGTTTATGCCAATGGTTCCATAGGAAGGCCACAGGCAAATGAATGGACTTAGAACATTTAACTCTTCTATGGACCACTAAGAGGGTCTCATCTGATGATGGGATGCGCACCTGAAACGACTTACTGTACTGTACTGTACATAATTGACTCTAACTCTCAACATCGACTGCGATCTCGATTGTCCGCCAACACTTAGGGCGAACAAGGGCCTAGAGGCGAACGAGGCCCTAGCGGACTGATTAGTGTCAAGGACCGAGACGCTCTGTTTGATCTGGCCCTCGACTTGTCCAATGAAAGTGAGCGGCAGCAGCATCAGCAGACGTCTAATGTCGCCGCCAGCAAACAGTCTCGATTGGCGTTCGTGGAATCGGAACAAATGCTGGTCGTGGGTACAACCACCGGCTGGAGGCCTGTCCAGATGTTGCCAGCCTTGCGCGACTTCCGCAAAACCATCGCCAAGTACAGTCTGAATAGGGCCGAGGATAGGCGCCGATTGCTGACGCTGAACGCCGACCAATCATTGCTCGATCATTCAATCTCCGGCGCTGGCAACCTAATTCGAGGCAACAACATCAATGGGCGCGACGACCACGACGACGACAGGCAGAACGAAATCCCCGATGACTTGGAAGACGACGAAGAGGAAGATGAGGAAGAGGAGGAGGAGGAGGACGACCAAGAGGATGATGATGATGATGATGAAATCAAAGGCGAGGATGAGGACGAAGAAGATGATGATGATGACGACGACGACGATGATGATGACAGTGATGAAAGACAGTTCATATTGAATCCAAAGACAGTCAAAGTGGCTATGCTGGCTTCGGGCGACAAAAACAAGGCCACACACCCGAAGAGGCGCCGCGCCCAAGTGACCAGCCGCTCGGGCGCCAGCAATGGCCAAATAATGGACAACTCAATCTCGGCGCCCCTGTTGTCGACGAGATCGTCGGCGGCGGCATTGGAATTGGCAACAAACAAGCGTCCAACCAATACGGACACTCCACCAGCAACAATGACAACACCAGCAATGAAGGTGAGTTGATGGGCCGAGATGATAATGTCGGTCACGCATAATGTCATTACAATTTAGATTTAATATCATTAATCCATACGCATGCTCACCCTAACGTGACATATATCAACTTCAACTGGTGGCGACACCCATCCTACACATCTTCTCAGCTCCGGCTTATTGCCCTGAATGAGCCCTTCTCGGGCAACGTGCACGGCTTAAGAGGTAAGTCAAGACTGGCAGGTGGACGAGCTAATAAGTGGCCAGTTTGGAGGAGATGAACAACAACAACAACGCAAGCTGACGCCTCTCGACCAAATCGATCTGGGGCGGCCCACTGCTGCCACTAATAGCAACGACAACACCTCCATAATGGTCTGATGTGTATATATATATATAAGAATTCATATTAACTTGATTTTTACCTTAATATTTGCATTTGTTACTTCACCCACCAAACTGCGCCACTTCCGAAGGTGCAAACTTTGAGTGCAAACGCCATGCGGCTCGGGCCAATATTAGGGGGCGCATTTCGGAGCCTTTTTAGCGACCAACTACCAGAATCTGAATGAAATTGTTCGCCCTAATGCCGCTTAAAAGGTATCCCATCGTCAACTTGAGTAAGTAGAACAACAATATTGGTCACACATCTCACGAGTAGCCGAGTTGGTTGAAGACAAGTCTAACTCTCGTTGTTGTTGTTGTCTCAATATTAAAACCTAACCTTAACTCACATCTCCAATTTAATCATAATACCAAACAACTCCGACTCGAAATGATACTCCTTGCCACGCAGGGCGAGACACTGGCCGACTCTTGGCACGACTTGTTCAAGTCGCCAGCTCGCATGACAAATCCATTAAGTCGTCTCTACTCATTTGATGGGCGTCACGTTGCATCTGATTCCAATTGGTAAGTTATATTGGCGCTGCTTCCAATGCAAACTGACGACCATCACCAGGAAGAAGGCACTGCTGTAATTACAGTAATGAAAGCTTCTGAGATGAGGCGCCACACATTGCATTAGGCAAACCATACAGCCATCAAACCAAGTGGCCATCGGCTTCCATTGGTCTGTCTATGTGTCTCTCTTTCTCTATCCCATTTGTCACACCAAATACAATGGCCATTCTTCAGACGACTAACAGCGAGAATTGCTTTGCCTCCAAACCTCCTCGCACTTTGCACAAACGAACGAACGAACGATCGTGCCGGCAATTAACAATCAATTGCCACATCGTCCCCACATAAACACAATTGACAATAATGATAACATATTATATAATAACAACAATTACTAGGCCAAACAAGCTCGTTTGGCACGGGTCGGGCAACAAACTCGGACATCGAGATTCATTGCACAATTGCGACGGCTGGCATTCGGACTCATTGAACAAGTTTGGCTATGCAAGTCCATTGCACCCGTCGAGAGCCCATCAAATTCCGCCAACATCAGTCGATCAAGACACCAAAGGAACCACAAGAGACGATTCCTTGTTGGTGACAAAGCTCGCTTAACTCCACTCAGTCACAAACTAGTTCGTCGCCCGACTCGACCATTCATCCAGTTTTGGATGCCATAGACAAGTATCCTTGCCGGATGCCATTGATAGTGCTCTGTGTAGAAACGATAGCGCAATCGAACGATTAATTATTCAAAAAAGCTCAAAGGTGATGATGATGAAGGGGAGATCTTTTAACCTCCAATTCGCAGGTTCTAAGGAATTTTTATCTTCGCAAGTGTCTGCTCGCGGCAGATGTCGACAAGCGCAAGGGCGCCCATTCTTTTTACAAAATGCGGGCGTTCATCTAGGCAGAGAAGGCCTACTGCAAGCGCATAAATTTACGCAAATAGAAAAACATGCGTTCAATGCACGTGAAATTTACGTTCATTACAATACTGAAGCTATATCAATACAGTCTAAGGACATTTATTTTCGGACTACGTTACTGCGCATCTTGGCGGGAGTCGATTTTTTCAATATTCCTGTAGATGTCTATGGAAATCTATGTAGTGGGCCCGAAAAAATGAGGCACAATTTATTTTGATTACGACTGTAGATTCTGTGTAGGATCTCTACGGGTGCGCTGTTCAACAGCTGATGTGCTCAAATCGTGACGTGCGCGCTCAAAATCTCTGTAGAAACCTATGGGAAAAAGTCCGAAAATAAATGTCCTTAGACTGTAGCAAGAGAATTTACGATGTCGGCATATTTGAGGTGGAAACACAAATAATAAATATCATTTAACGAAACTATTCCAATAATTCACTGGATACAAATATTGCCACTTGGATATTTAAGTATATATTTATCTATTATCAATATAAACAATACACATCAATCATGGATGACGAGGCCGAAATCTACAAACTATGGCGTGTTAGGAAAACAATATTGAGCTTATGTCACGATCGAGGCTACCTGATTGCTCAGGAGGAGTTGGATCAAACAATCGATGATTTCAAGAAGGAATATGGAGACAAACCAAGTGAAAAGAAACCAGCCAGATCGGACCTCATGGTGATGTGTGCCCACAACGATGATCCCACTGACCAAATGTTTGTCTTTTTCCAGATGAGCCCAAGATTGGAATCAAAACTGTAAAAAACTATTGCCAACGAATGCAGGAGGAAAACATCACCAGGGCAATCATTGTTGTTCAACAGGGTATGACACCTTCCGCCAAACAAGCCCTGACAGATATGGCGCCCAAATATATTCTTGAGCAATTCCTAGAATCCGAGCTTTATATCAATATTACCGAGCACGAATTGGTTCCAGAGCATGTGGTTCTCACTGCAGAGGAGAAATCCGAACTACTAAGTAGGTATAAATTGCGAGATAGCCAATTGATGAGGATACAGGCCTCTGATCCAGTGGCAAGATATCATGGATTGAAACGTGGCCAGGTGGTGAAGATCATTCGACCCAGCGAAACGGCTGGAATGTACATATCATATCGGCTCGTTGTGTAAACGCTTCAACAACACATCTATACGGTGTAAACACATATGGATTCAATCTTATCAACTACGAGATTTCATCATCGACAACACTCAATAATTAAACTGAATGACATCATCTCTAGCATTTGTAAACTCATATTCTGTAAGGCCCGAAACAACTGCACATATTTTGAGGACAAGTAGTCGTATGTTTGACATACTCACTGTTTGCTCCAAGACGGTTGCCTTGTCGGTTTTCCTGGATACATTTGGAATCATTGTCTTCAAGATCTCGCAGCATTTCTTGATTCTCATTCTTCGCTTTCTCTCGATCTCATTGTGCAACTCTTTTTGATGTCGATCCATCGATTGGACTTAGACCAATCAATTGAGCGTCATTATTATCACTGTTGCTCCTGTTGTTATCATCTTCTCTCAGGTTGATCCTGCTGTCTCTGATGTCTGATGAGATACTAGCCGAGGTAGGCTTCTTCATACGCCTCTTTTGCGTCGTCTGGTTTTCTCCTTGTTCTCCTCCCGATTGGCTCATCGCTCAGCCTCATATCCGAGACATTCCTAACTATACTTCTGGGACTGATTGTGGCCGTTATCGGTATCATTTGAGGATACGAGTCAGCTGGTAGACAGACATGACAAACCTGTTTGGTGGTGGTGGTGGTTGTGGTGATAGTGGGGCTGATGCTGTGGGTGATATTGAGAGCAGTGCTCTGGCAGTGGATTGTGATAGTTCAATCCTTCGTTGGGGGCTTTCAAGGAGCAAATATAAATTGCTCCTCCTGGTGGTTGGCCGGGCAGTGGGTGACCTGTTGGGCATGTGGAAGATGATGATGGAATTGGTGATGAGAGGGCTGGCTAGAGTGATGAGCCTCCAATTGCATCACCTGGCTAGCATCAAGTATAGTCCATTGTTGTGGCTGTAGTTGTTGTAGCTGTTGTTGTAGTAGTTGTGTTTGCGAAATCTGCTGGCTTTGAAATAGTGACTGATTTGTGTCACTGAGGGCCAGGTGATGCTGGCTGAGAGGAGCCAATGATTCGACTCCTCTCTCATAGTGATAATTACTACCAACTAGTATACTTGTGGTGGGAGTGTGGCCGGCAGTTGTTGTGGTCGCAGTGTTGATTGGTTCCATTGACTGCAGACTCAAAAATCGTCTGCATCACCACCACCGGCGATAACGACAACAACAACAACAACATAAATAAATAATCAATTGATCAAATCTCAGCTGATTCATTTCATACTATCACAGACATTCTTTTTATCAAATGTGTGTGTGTTTTTTCCCAAATCTCACTCGTTCAATCCGAGCTTCCTGTTCTCTTGAATCATCTGTCCTCTTCATCTAGACCAAAGTCACCACGAATATTATACATTCGTCTGATCTCCTCCACCTTCTTACCCTCCCATCTCTTGGCAATTGTTCTGCAACAGGTGCTAAAGAGACATCTTACATCGAGGAAATTGCACGCGTGCATCAGTTCTAGCAAATCCTTTTCCGGAACATACTCATAAGTCTTGTCGCGGTCGGTGAGCTCGAAATCCTCATTACCTCTCGGACAGCCTCCGAGAGAGGCATTATCGTCACTCGATGGACAATCGACTGGACAGACATTGAGTCTTTCCTGAATGATGTGCGATGGTCGAATGCCATCACATTAGTCTTGTCTTGACAATAATGTCGAGACCAATCCAATATCTCTCCAAGAATAGTGCTATTCACTCTTTCCAATAGGATATAATCGCTCTGATTAGATGAATCTGAAATTCCTTGCTGGACGCCTACACCACCACTACTAGAGCTCTCAAGCATCCGTCTGAGTGTGTTCGAGCACAAGATATCTGACTCTGTTAGGGTGATTCGTTTCCATCGCTGGTTTTTATTCGAATCATGGGACCAATCGTATCCACATCCATAGAATCCTCATCCTCTTTCGCGACGCCGGTTATCAAAGAGGCCTGTCGATCGGGGAACGTTAGCTTGCTTGCGCGCGCCTCTACCAGCCCTTTGAATTCTGCCTGGTGGCTGTGTGCTTCCGACGATGGTACCATTGATATGTGGTTAACACGAGTTTTTACCTTTACCTAATTTATGTTTATTTTGGCCTGAGATCGGCGAATGTCGGATAATCCGCCATGAAAACATAATTAACGGCTGCCAGATATCAGAAGACGAGGCTGGCGCTAGTTGATTAAAAGCGCGTGACTGTGCGAAGACGCCTAATGCATGTGCTCCGAGACTCTTCTTCTTTTGCAAATACTACACTGTGGTTATGTCTAATTAACCAGATCACCAGCTAGCTCATATAGAACACCATCAGACTCATTCGCCTCAATGGCACCAGAAATCTGATGATGATCCAGGGATTGTTGGCGTTTCATCTCGTTGCAAAGTGTCTCTGGAAAAGGTAGGCAAAATTTGCCACACAACGACAGTTTGGTAGCACCAATAAATACGAATGTTAGCTGGCTACTCATCGGCTGGCCGGATCCGTTTCTATGCCAGCTGGAGACGAGAACCGCCAATAGACTCACAATGGCTAGTTCGCCTATCAGTATGGCTACAACTAGTGTTTTTCAACATTGTATGCACAGTCTTGACCATGTCGTGAGAGCTATAGCCATCACAAGAGGTAATATTTTCTTTGAGAAAGGACGTACAATAGTGCGTTGTAACGAAACAACACGCATTATTGAAGAAGGCTTGTTGTCACGTTAGACTCTTATTGATAAAATATATAACAATCATAACAAAGAAGGCAAATGCTAATAGATAAAACACTAATCTATTGTGTCCAGACGGGCCAATTTCTTCACTCCCTCCATATTGTTCGATAGATATCCCCATACTGTTTCGGCATTACTATCTAGTTGTCTCCAGAAAATTGTTGTGTTCCCTAGTCTCTCGCCTATTTGGATGGTCACCTAACGTGTTTATATCATGAGGTGGTTTGAATTAATAAATGATTTCGTTCATAATATCTATATTTGTATAAAATGTCTGTGTGTCGATACTTACAGTCTTTAAGAGGTCTACTTTTGATCGTAATTGGACCAGCTCTTGATCGTCATCATCATCGAGTGTCTCGTAATGGTAATTTGTTCGCCTGGACATGGTGGATGTGAATAGGATTATTGATATCTTACTAATAATTTGACTGGATCATGAATTGTGTCGATCACATCAGGATGTGATTACAACACTGAATTATATAATAGTAGATTGTAATTATCTAGAGAATAGAATAAATAGATGGTTTGGGTCGATACCGGCCAACTGTTCTGTATGGCTACTATGACAGCTCATCACTGAAGCTGGCAGAAAATCAGCTGTGAGCGATTTTTATAATGTTGTTTTCATTTTGTTCGCTCAAAACGTGGGCGAATTCCTCCAGATTGGCTTCCATTTTATTTACATCCTATTCGATTTACTTAAACTTATGATTGATTTTGTCTTCGAGAATGTTTACTTAATATTGTAATTGTTATTAGCTAAGCTCAACTATTGCCTTAGGACTATGGACTCACAATTATTATCGGACAAAGAAGATCCTAAATGGAACGAGGCCGAATTGAATAAGTACTGGCAAGATGTCGCAAAAGAGTGCAATAATAAATTAGATGGAAAGCCACGAGGTAAGGAACAACAATCACGAGGATCTCAAGTCCAAAGACTGAGGATAAGATACGTTTTGCACGTATCTACAGCGAACTCATACATTCAGGTAGATTTACAGAGAAGCTCATCAAGTTGGAGTTTTCCTATTGGCCCGCTGTCGAGGATATGTTCAAGACTCGTGACTCTTCGCTCGAAGAGCTCCAAATTAAAAGTGGCAAGGAGATAGAGAAGGCCATCAGTCAACTGGGACAATCTCATACGGAGGCAACTATCAGTTGTTTGTCTTCGAGACATTGCCAGGACATGGAGGGATTGTTGAACAAATGGAACCTCTCGATCGAGGCTCTAAAGGATGCTCAGCGTGAGGACTTTTGTGAGAAAACTATTGACTCTATGGGGCGAACTGAATAATGCTCAGAATGGTGATGATCTTTCTTCTTCGTCGTCCTTGATGGAGAAGAGAAACATCGTCCAAAAACGAATAAGCAAGAAACATTAGCCTCTAATATATCAAAAATAGACTGCTCGTTCGAGGACTTGACACTTGAGTCAGGTGCATCGAATCCTATCAAGATGGAGGAGAGCTTTACAATCAATTTTGGGTGCCCAATTGAAGACTTGCCATAATTTGAGAATCTTGGCAGTTGATTCCTTATACTTTTGTGATATGCAACGTAACAAGTCGGCCCAGATGCGAACTCCAGACGGCCATGTCGCTTTATTCAAATAACCTATCAGGTCTCGTGTTATTGGTGGACACTCATTTTAATTCTTATTATGGAATTCAGCACGACTTCTCTCAGTTATGTAATAGCTTGAATGAGTTTCATTTTGATAGTTTTGGTAAACAAATTAAACATATACAGGAACACGTAATGCCGGCCTATGCAAATAGAAGAAATCTAGAAGCCGGCGATTGTTATGTCACCAGGCACTCGAATTTGGCCAATGTCCATGTTGTCTTTCATTTGGTGACAGATGATAGTTTGAAGAATGGCGAAGTGAATTCGCGCCACGCAATAATGTCCAGCCTGAGAAATATCTCTTAGGGTGGCCCATATGTATGATATAAAGACAATCAGTATACCATTGTTATTGGTGGATGAAATGAACGAGGAGATATTGACTCAGAATTGGCGTTTGAAACGGGCCGAACTGGTTTTAAAATGTGTAAAGGGTTTCCTGATTGAGATGGCTTCTTTGTCGACAGGCGTCGAGCAGGAACCATACAATTCCTCGTACCAAAAGGAATATCAGAGGAACTGTTCGCCAATCTGGCGTCACTTATTCCGGAGGTATTTCGTTTAGCCAATTCAGTTAATTTAAAATCAGCAACAAACAACCAAACAAGCCAATAAAACTTGAGATTCCATGAATGCTTCGCAAATACAAACATCTACATCTTGTATTTGATTATTTGTTTGATCAACTCAACTGGTTTATTCAATATTGACTTGATGTTAACATGGTCTTAATTAAAACTACCCTTTTGATAGACGTGAAAGACATTGTCTTCCTTTGTTTATTCAGCTCGTATTGCTGGTGCTTGATTGTATGATCACTGGGTCAATGGACATCTGGCGTTCGTGTTCCCACTGATGCAATTGGGCGTCCGCGTGGCCAGCCGCATGTCCACCTGTTGCCCGTTGCAATTGCAACGACTTAATGGCGTTCTTTGCATCAATTTCGTCCTGTTTCTTCTGCAACTCCTTCATGATCTTCTCCCCTCTCGATCTTCAACTTGGCCTCCAGCTCTACCTTCTCCCTTTTCCTGTCTCTTCAGCATCTCCTGAAGGGTCTCCACTTGTTTTGGCTTCATAGTTGTCACCAGTTTACCAGCTCCTTCTCTTTGTCGCACCAATTACAGTGATGTTGGTGGCAGCTGGTTTGAGTGGTGGCAGTACTGGTGTCGGAGGTTACTGTTGGAGCTGCCGTCGAGGTTGCAGTCGAAGACGGCTCTTGTGGGCCCCATCGATGGGACTCGGAGTTGTCTTGGCATCCAGGGCGGCCGTCACGATAGAACTGGAGCGAAACATTCGCTTTGTTGTTGTTGTTGTTGTGTTCGCTATTCGAGCTTGTCTCTTGCAGGTGAACTTGCTCGCCGCCGCCGGCCGCTGTTAATTTGACCGGTGCCGGTGCAATGGTGGTAGTAGTAGGACTGGCGGTGGAAGCGGCGAGGTTGACCTTTAGTTTTAAGTCGCCGGGCATTTCCAATTCTAGGCTCGGTTTGCTGGTGGTACTGATCTTCTCTGGGGCGATGGTAGAGGCTGGGGATTGCTTGAATCATCAACAAAACACGACCACCGTGTTTGAGTCCTTCTTGTTTGGTGCCACCAGCGAGGCCAGTGGACTCGATGTAGTGCCTGACGACTTGGTCGCCTCAGTTTGGTGTTGTATTTTGTTTGTTATTGTTGGCCACTGCCGCGGCCACTGCTGGACCTGAGATATCGATGACATTTATTCCGGGTTTGTTGGCGACGTCCTTGTTTCCATCCAGCACCTTCTGACGACATCG
This sequence comes from Oxytropis ochrocephala, assembly GCA_020916435.1. NCBI lineage: Eukaryota > Viridiplantae > Streptophyta > Magnoliopsida > Fabales > Fabaceae > Oxytropis > Oxytropis ochrocephala. The sequence goes on from JAJHUT010000082.1 coordinate 42,805, forward strand.
CCAATCATCAGTAGATCCTCGTCGTCGTCCTCCTGATGGTCGTGCGTCAGACTACTCAGAGCGGAACTGGACTCGCTCTCTTTGATATGGTCGTGACTCTTGGCGTGATTCTTGCGCGCCGCTATGATTCGCTCCGAGCTCCTTGTCGAGATTGACGTCCCAATTGGAACTGGAACAGGCCTGGAACTGTTTGAACGAGCCCCGCTAGCCTCGGCAGGCAGTGATCTTGACGAACAGATGGCGGACAAGTGTTCAACTGTGGCGGGCGCCAAAGTTAGGGTCCCATATTGTAGTGTGTCATGAAGCAGAGACTCATTTTGCCGGCAGTCTTTGTTATTCGATGTGTATTGATTGGAGGTTAGTATAGTAATCCGTGAGTCGTGTAGATCCACTAAACACTCAGAGTTAAACTAATTACTTACCGCTTTCGACGAATTGCTTGAGCTGTGACTGTAGCTTGAACAATTGTTTTTGCGACAACTTGTTGACTGCACCGCAAACCTGGTCAAAGTATTGGTTGAGCCTTCTTCTGGGTTTCAGTGGGCCGCCACCATCAGCACTTGGCCCGTCTGCTACCAGTGGCTTAACAGTGACGTTGGTCGATTGGTGATGCTCTCTCTTTGACCACTTGCGTCAGTTGCTCATTCACAGCCTCCATGGCTGCAGTAGGAAGCTTCGAGGTCAATTTCTCCTGAAGGGCATTGTCTAGGATGGCCGATGAGGCGGCGGCGGCGGCGTTGGCGCCAGATGATTCGCCACCCGAGGGCACTACTAGAGAGTCCTTGTTTGTAGCCAATGCGGCTGAGGCGGCGGCGCCAGCTCCATTATTGTTACCTGTTGATGTTACTAAATTTGTAGATGACGACGATGCTGTGGCGGATGCTGACGATATCGATGTAGTGGACGCTTTTACATCTTCGTTTGCTTGTGCAACGAGCACCAAACAAGAGGCGACGCCAAGACACCAATCAAATATTGTCGTTGAAACATTTCGATGCCAATTTTTAACCAATTTAATTCGATCAATTTGATTGCCTTCGTTTGTTTATTAGGGCCTCTTCAGTGTAGTTCTCCCCTCACTGCTTTTCAGCAAGCCGCCTCCGAGAGAAGACGGAGAGATCATTCTATCACAAGTTACAGAGATGTCTGTCTGTCTGTCTGTGTGGCCCTCTCTTTTGGGCGGTGGTGGTGGCAAAACATTTCATTGGCTTTTATTTGTCCTTGTGAACGTTTATATTGGCCAGGCGTTATTGCTTGTGAGAACACCAGGTAAGAGAAGAGACAAGGAGTAATCTAATACTTTACAACTTGGATATGGTTCCCTCGTAGGAGGTCACTAAACAAACACCGAATTGGCGGCCGCCGGAGATGTTCAACTATTACATAGCCTTCTAGTGTACAGTTTAGTTCAACAAAGAAGGACCGTCAGGATGGTTCTTGGGTGGACATGCTGATAACAAGCTGTCGGCCCCAGGCACCAGAGAGGAAACCAGCCCTACAAATAATGATAATGAGGGCTCATGATGTGGAGTAGTGGCAGCCGACCAGCCAATGATAATGGCTGGCGGCCATCAAACAATTGGAAAAATCGTCCACATTCCTGGTGACTCGTCGTCGTCGTCGTCGTCGTCAGCGGCCGCTGGCGCCGGCGCCGGCGACCTCGCACACTAACGACAATGCAGAGACCAGCGCGACGACTCATCTTTGTGTTGCTCGCGTCTTCTGGAGCCGTCTTCTGCCATTTCTGCTGTGTCCTGCGAATCGCGCGACTTTCGCACGCCGGTCCAGCGGGGACTGTATTCTGGGCTATTGTTATTTGTGAAGTTGGGAAAATCTTTATATTATTTTAGGGTGATACCCTGAAATTCTATAATACCCGGAAATTTTGGGATGAAATGGGATCAAGTGAGAGAAATGTTGATGACTTGTTTGCAAACAGGGATTAAAAATTTGATATTTTGGGGAATTATGAGAGATTTTGGGCAATTGCTTGGACTGGCCACGGCGGAACGCGCCGGCGCTGGAGCGAACTATTTTGCAACAATTGGCTGCTGCTGTTGCCGCAGATTTGCTCGCATTCTGCGCGAATATGGCCAGCAAACAACGACAACGACAACGACGACAACGACAACACCAGCGAAAGCTGTGCGTGTGTGTTTTGTCTGTGTGTTTGGTTGTCTGGTCGGTCTGTTCGTCGTCGCCGTCGCCGTCGTCGGCTCTCACCGAATGAGCCAGCGCCAGCACTGCCAGCAGATCTGTCAGCAGAGGCTGATGTTGTATTTTGTGTAACTTTGATGCCGAAGATGGTGCACCACCACCACCACCGACACTACCACCAGAAGCACGAATACCAAACCACAGTAAGCGAAACCAGAACCAGCTCGTCGTCCTCCTCCCTCCGTCGACTTCCAATTGTTGTTACTGCTGCCACTGTCGCCGCCGCCGCCGCCGCCGCCGCCGCCTCTCCGACCAATGCCATAGGTACGACAGAGTTATTGTAACTTTATTATTAGCATCCAAATTCTAATCAAGTAATTATTATTATTATCTATATATATATATCTATATCATTATTATTGAACAATCATCGAGGGCCAGAGGGGGGCTAACTTGAGCTGTTGTGTCGTTGTTGCGGCCACCCTCATCGTCCGTATATCCGCACACTCTGATGATAGTCTAATGTAGAGACAAGAGGCAGAGAGAAAAACAATCGCACCTCTATTCACAAATATTATTCAGCACTAGTTCATTGACCAAGAGGTCACATTGCAAATCTGGGAAAATACAAATCAATTATTGATTCGAGCCAAAAGAATGACTGCCAGCGCTCAATTTATTATACTTCGCTAGTTAAACACCACAGGCCCCACAACCCATCCAAACAAATCTGTTCCAACACCCCCTTAGATATTTGTTATAGTCAATATTAGTCAAGCCGTATTTCGATAATTTGCTCATTCATACCACCGGCCAACTACACTGTTCCACAAATGGCTGTCTCCTCGCTAAAAAGGATGTTGGTCCAAATTGTCGGCTAGAATTCGGGATTATATCGATGTTGTCGACTCATACTACAGACCCACTGATGAGGTCGACCCAGTCCCCACGGCTGCCCATCTAGTGGCTGGTAACAACACCGGCCATAGAAACCATAGGTGCGGCCGTAAGGATTGTCTGTATGAACTCGTACTTCCATTCAAGCCCGTCGAGCAAAGACAAACCTTCCATGGGCAGCAAATCTAGTCATCAACGACACCATCATCGCCATCATCATGTCGACCAGAATGCCTCATCTGGCGATAGATTGTCATCTAGAAACGCCAGCAACCAGCATCAATCAGCTACAGTACCAGAATTCTCCAGGAAACACAATTGCCTTCCGTCAGGATATATAAAGAGAAAGACAGCACAAGGTCAGGTGTATTTTGTCGACATGGATGGCCACAAGTATTGGCATGACCTGAGTGTGCCCAAAGAACTCCTAAATGCTTCGTTGAATCTGGACTCTTTGGTTGAGAGCTACCGACTAATTGGGAGATCAAACAAACTGGCAGTGGCAGAACATATTTCCATTAATCACACCAAGAAGACAAACACAATTCACAGACCTGAGATTGGTTTCTGTACAGAGATCAACTAGTGAGTTACATGCATCGCTCGATGATAGCTCGTCTCAGATTCGTACACTGAACCTAGTGATCATAACGGAGCCAATGAGCGATCCACAGATAGTGGTTCTGGTGCGGTCGTATCAACTTTGAGCTCTACTCGACCACATCGAGACCAATCACGGCGTTCTGATGGTGAGACATTGACATCGCCGAACTCTAGTAGCCAAGGTCGGCTTCATCGTTCCCATCTGGCCCTCGCCTAGAGCTCAGGTTATCGCACAAAATAATCATAATTTCGATTCTCGTAGTAGACCAAGCCATGGTTCCACTATGAACTTGACAACTAGACGCAATGATGTAATATTGAATGCCACCATCGGCAGTCGTGTCAGTAACAATTTCCACGAGAATTTGCTCAGAGGAAGTCATAATAATTTGAGTAGCTCGACTGGAGCTGGTCAGTCTAATACATTTACCGGCCCAGTTCCGGCCTGGTTCAAGCCGCACATGTTGATAGGTTCATCACGTAAACAGCAAAAGACATCGGTGAACAGTGGCCGTCCAACGAATGGTTATGATGACAACCAAATCACCCTGAGCTCACATAATCCAAAACCACAACAGATGGCGACAACAATAATAGCAACGCATATTCGACCACAACTACAACCTCCACCACCAACAACAACAACCACAAGAACAATTCTCACATTAGCAATCAGACAAATATCTGTCAGGCGACATATCTTACAGACGAATTGGCACCCTTCGACGCGTATCAATCACATCACCATTCAGATTTAGCCAGAAGCAAAGAGTTATCCGACAAGATCTCTATATTACGTCAAGAGTTGCTCAAGCAACAGGTTTTAACGCATCCATGTAAGATAGCCGTCAACCGGGATAGGATATTCGAGGAATCCTATATAGGCCATTTGTCAGATGTTACCACGCGATTTGAAGAAACGATTGATTGTTAAATTTAGAGGCGAGCCAGGACTAGATTATGGTGGTGTTGTAAGGGAATGGTTTTATCTACTCTCCAGAGAGATATTAAATCCAGTTCATGGTCTATTCCAGTACACTAGCGATGATATTTACAATCTCCAAATCAATCCTGACTCTGGAATTGTTTACAAAGAGCATCTGTCCTATTTGAACTTTTGTGGCCGAGTTATTGGCATGGCCGTGTTTCATGGCCATTTCATTGAGGGTCATTTTACATTGCCATTCTACAAGATGCTATTGGGCAAACCAATCAACCTGAGTGATATTGAATATGTGGACCCGGAGCTCTATAGTAGCTTATGTTGGATATTAGATAATGATAAAACCGATATGATAGATACAACATTTTAGTTCAACACAACGCCTTTGGCCAACTTCAAGAGCATGAACTGAAAGATGGAGGCCGAAATATAGCAGTAACAGAGGCAAACAAGCATGAGTATGTGTCACTATATGTCAACTATAGATGTCGTCGCGGGATTGAAAGTCAATTTGAGGCCTTACAGAGGGGATTTACGAATTGATCTCACCCAGTTTACTGGAGAATTTCGATGAGCACGAACTGGAGCTACTGATTGGTGGCCTATCCAAGATAGATGTTGAAGATTGGAGGCTGCATACAAAGTTGAAGAACTGTACAACCGAGTCACCATTAATTGTATGGTTTTGGGATATTGTAAAGTCATACGGAGAGGACTGGCGCGCGAGATTGTTGCAATTTGTCACCGGCTCGCCTAGAGTACCTATACAGGGCTTCAAGGCTCTACAAGGCTTCAATTCGGAGCCAAGACTGTTCACGATACACTTGATTAGGAATGCCAACACCGATGATCTTCCAAAATCGCACACTTGTTTCAATAGAATCGATGTGCCACCATATGAAACATATGATAAATTGAGAGATAAACTCACTCAGGCTATCGAGGAAACAATGGGATTTGCCATGCAATAGAATCAACTACTACATAATACAACAAGATTTCCCCTTCATATACGCATATTATTATAGTTCTTGTTAAAATTTCCGCACAAACAGATGATGGATATGTATTTAAATCCGGCCATAGAGAGAAAAAGTACACACATTGATATCAATCAACACATGAGCTCGGACAAATTTCAAATGCACGCATTTATATATCATGGGTTTGCAATGTTCATGGTTTGGTGGCGAAACAAAGCAAATTAATTAGAAATACCACATATTCAAATAACACGTATTATCTTCGGATTCCTTTTTAGTGCCAAACAAATAGATCCAACAACAACGACAACTATAACTACAACTTTAAACTGCCTAATAAGAATGAGAAGCTCATCCGATTGACTGGTCTCATTACCTGTGATGTTACTCACAACAAACACTTCCAATTAAATGAATTTAAATTTCAACTCATCCGAATCAGTTCACACTTCCGCATTTCTGACGGGATGAGTTGCCAGACGAGTTGGGCGATAGAGCATGCAAATAAGTAGAGTTGAGGGATTATTTGGGTTTGGGCCGGCCAAATGCCAACAAGACCAACGAAAACGAATTATATAATATTAAAATGAACGAACGAATTGAAACAAAACAGTAATGTAACGTTATGTACGTCGTAACCAAGCATAAATGAATGATGATCTCTATTGAAACTATATATATGCAGTATGAGAGTATTAAAACGATAATAAATAGATTTAGAGTTAACTCTTTCACTTGAACATTGGATTGTTGTTGCGTGATGTGGCTCAACACATGACGGCGAGAATGTGTCCTATTAATATGCTGTTCATCTAAATTCATCTCACTTATCATTGAGAATGCAGTTAATGAGAGATGCTATAAGGTATTTTGTCCTCGTGAAGGATGCGACATTGCAATGATAATAAATTTTGGGATGAAGAAGTGGATTTGGAATTACTCAATGTTTACACATCTCTACATATTCCAAGTATGGCCACTGTGTGTTGTTGACTTGTGTTAATAAAAGTCGGACATTTCACGAGCGGAATCTGTGATGCAGGCAAAGGAATTACTTCACTGCAATGGGGCCATTGAATCTGCAATCAAATTAAATGTCTCAAAAGGTGAGAAAATGGGAGAGATGCTGATGCCTGAGCGCACTTAGAAGTGTAGGGAATGGGTTATTTTGACAATAGTTGGCTGGTGTTGATGATAGACTGAGGCCAAACTGCGAGCCACCATCACCACCAACACTCGGCCAGCCATGAAGGTAATTAAGTGTTGTTATTGTTTTCTCACCGCCACACCAATTGGAGGCTCTTTGTTGACTTTTGTGTTTGTTTAGCAAGTTTTGGTTTGCTTTCTCTTGGTGGTGGTGGTGCCTGTGTGATTTACTCTCACTTTGCTCTTGATTTCATCTTACTTGAGTTGGTTTGGCGCCTTCTTCATCTGCTCCTTCTCTTTGTCGTGGACATGTTGATAGTCTGATAGTATGATAGCAAATTGATTTCAGATTTTGCCATCGATCAATCATTTTAATTGCCATCCTAGTCGTGCGACTTATGGGCGCGTCTCACGCCAACAGAAGCATCTCAATATTCGTCGTCGTCGTCGTCCTCCTCCTCCTCCTCCTTCATCTCCTCCTCGGACTGATTGAGGACGATGACGTGGAGAGACAGATTATTCCATTTATTGCTCAAGAGGAGGAGGAGGGCATATTTGCTTGTTTGGTGATGAGATTGAAATGCCAGCCGCCGGACTGGTCAACATTACGTAACAATGGCCGACCACTGAAGAGGAGACGAGAGCTTTGTTTGCCTGTTGGATTGCGACAATCTAACAGGCGAGGACTAGTTAAGTGGCGTCAACATGGCGAAAGTGGCAGAACAAAGGATCGAAGAGGAAGAAGATGGAGAAGGAGAGGTTTCGGTGGCCGTCAACTGGAGGATTCTAAAATAGTTTCTTTAAACCGCACCGATTCAATGATTGCCGCCTCGTCATCCATCAAATTCATTTTCTCGCCTCGCCTTGTTGGGATCATTTCGTTTCTTGTTCAAATGTTGCTCGGCGCAGCCATTAAACAGTGGCCGGGCAGCCAGCAATTTGGAGAATTTCGGCAACTTTTCTGGGCCATCTCTTCTCCTCAGTTAATTAAAGTACCTCACCACTTTCTGTCTGTCTGTCTGTCTGTCTGTCTGCCTGCCTGCCTGCTGTCTGTGTTTGCTCGATTTCGAAATGATTTTAAACAAGCTGCTCTGTTAAATCACCACAACACAGCACTTGAACAACAATATATTTACAACACCATCACCACCACCAGCAATAAACATTAAGTCAAATGTTGTTGCCTCGTGGACGCCAACGAGCTAATTCATTTGATGAAGCTTTACACACAGTGCTCTCGCCTCTGCTTGGACACTTGAAATCACAAGTTCAAACAACATACCAGACATAAAGCCTGTCGTGCCTTCCTCCTTCGTTCCTTCCTAGCTGGTTGGTTGGTTGGTTGTATTTTGTGTGTGTTACGTAATGTTGTTTAATGTCGAGAACAAAGTCGTACGATTTCAAGGCTACTACTGACATGGACAGTGGCATTTGTGCACTATTTAGATGGCGGCGGCAGCAACGACCCAACATTACATTACTATTATTATTAGTAGAGAAGAAAAAGTCGGGGATTTGGTTTGGCAAATTAGTGGTGTAGGACGACGACGACGACGACACAGGAAAAGCAGGATTTGATTTGTGTTTAACTCGATGAGTGTTTGCACATGGAAAGAGAGCACTTTAGAGATTTAAATGCCAACAACAACACAACAACAAATGAAGTGAATGTTGCCGGCGCTTAAATCAGTTGTCGTTGGTGGTGGTGGTGGTGTGGTGGTGGTTATTATTTAAAGTTGTCGCCACTACTTCAAATAATCGGCGAAACAGCCACTGTTGTTTTGAAGCGAATAGTTCCGCTAGAGGCGGCGGCCAGGACGACTTTTGATGACCATACCAGCCATGGGCTCACCTCAATCGAACTGTTGTTTTACGGCCACACTCACCAGCACACCAGTGCAACCTATTTAAGTGGATTCTCTTCCCACTCGTCCGGTGGCCCGACGGAGCCGGCAACTTAGTTTGAATCAAATGAGCAGCAGCAGCGCCGGTAGAGGCGGAGGCACGCGATCGACACGTGCAAATCAATCAATCAAAAGAAGATAATGATTTGAGGGCCAACTTGTGTGATCTTTTCACAGTCTAACGTGGACGGTCGTCGGCACAAAGCGCCAAAAGACAGCCGTCGATGTGGTAGCCGCTAAATGGCATCAAACGTGAGAAAGCTTACCACACCGGGCGTCACCGTCATCGGGCGTCGCCAACACTGGCGGAAAAATCTAAATCTGTCCAAGTGGTGACGCTCCGAGCGCGCCGACATGTCTGTCTAGCAGCCTCTGGCAGGCAACTCATGCATATAGGCGAAATCTTCTATTCGCCACCTCATAACTTGCCTGGTCTGAGGTGACTTATTCTCCGATTGCGAGCTCGCTCTCGCTCGAGACTATAGAGATGGGGGCCGTCCGGGAGGCAGACAACAGACACAAACACTCAACTCACAAGGCGAGCTCTCCCACGAAGACTCTGAAACAAAACTGCTCCGGTCTGGGATCCGCCAAAGACCGGATTGGCAAACAACAACCAGGCCGGCGACGACGACGACGACAACGATGGCATAGCTTCCTTGCTTGATTTGAGTTTGCGGTGGTGGTGGTTTGAATTTGTTCAGACCAAACAAACGCCAGCTAATAGCAGCTCGTCTAGTGGCCGGTGCAACGGGCGGCAACGACGACGAGGACGACCACGTCGAGCCAACGATAACAGAGAGATCTCGCGCCAACAACCAAAACAATTCTAGCTAAACTGGGCGCCAGTCACCAACCATCGCCACGAACACACCACCACCACCACCACTACTACTACTACTACTACTACTACACTGCTGCTGCTGCTGCTGCTGCTGCTGCTGGCGAGACGGCTTTCGGCGCCAGGTCAAAATCTAGCCAAAGCTTTTCCCATTCTCTCCACTCCTACCCGTTGCACTTGCTGGTTAGCTCTTCGGCTGCTCAGTTTGGCTGTGGCTTCAATTTGTTAGCAGTTGGCTCTTAGTCTAGTCGTTGCCGGGCTTCATTCGCGGATCTCGCCGGCTGGCGATTGAAGGCGGCGGCGACGGTGGTGGTGGAGGAGGATGACGATGACGACCTCGATGACGACGGACGCAATTGGTGGCAGCCCGACTGAAGTGAACTGGTTTCGGGTTACATCACTAGTTGTTGCTCTCTTTGCTCGACGTTGCTCTTTCTCATTTGGTGAGTAGCGGCGGACGCGTCGGCGTCTGCGCCAGTGTTGGTGGTAGAGCCTGCCGCCACAACCCCTCTTTGTATGTGAGTTCCAACCAGCTCGGCCCGCTGATTATATCACTGTGAGTGGCTCTCTTCCTAAATTTGAAGCCCAAGACTGGCTAGGGCGACCACTGAACAACAAGAATGTCGGCGGATATGAAACAAGCTGCAAGTTACGCCAATGCCCTGAACTCCTGCCCAGATCAGGCCCGACGGCCACTACTATTATTGAATCTAGTTGGTTGGGGCGACACGGGCTTTCGCAAATTGGTTGCCCCACTAGAGCAAATATCATTGAGTACGATGTTACTGGTCGGCCAATGAGTTGGTGCCTTTCAGGCGGCGGCCGCCGCCACTACTTCTCCCGAAGTTGATCTTGGATTTTGTTTTGTTTTTCCTCTGCCATCTCCATCATGACGGCCCCACCGGAAGGGGCGAATTGTACTTCGGCTCAGAAATCCTGCCAATAGTGCTATAGGTCAACAAGAACAAAGGCAATCATAATAACGACAGTAGCCGCCCCACTCTCATGATGTTGTTTCCTAGCAACTCTCTCTTGATTTGAATGAAATGTTTACGCTGGTTCCTCTGAATTCTGTGGTCGGCTTGGCTATTTGAATGAGATTTCCATTAGGACTTCTGTGTTCATATTTGTCAAAACCATTAACAATGTTGGCCGCCTCTGTTGCTGAGATCGCACCACTTGAACTGGGAGAAACACAAACAAAGAGCATTGGTGGTGATTAATTGATTTTCTCTCGTCGATCACTGGCGGCCAACACGCCTCATCTGTTGATAATGAAGTGGCGCAGGTTCATAATTGAACTGCCCATGAAATACGAATGGTCCATTTTACCAGGAAACGAATCATTAGTAAAGTGATCAATATTATTGAAAATTGATACAAATATAAACAATACCAATAACGTATTTGGGGCGAGTACATCATGAAAATCGATGACAAATTCGCAGAAATTCGCTCATTTTTTCTCCGCAGTTCAAATTTTCTGCGCATGCCCAATCAGCGAAAACGCAACGCCAATTCCCCTCTGAACAGCTGATTTCAGTCGCGGAATGTTCGCTGGTTTTATGGTGAAAAATTATGATGAATCTGTTTGGTGCATGATTAATTACAGAATCGGATCTCTCAATTCTGAATACTTACACTTGATTTATTAATTGTTATCCACTTGACCTTAGTTTGACATCTCGAACAAGCGCCCGTTCGTCAGTCTCAATATGAGAGAGTGGGTGAACATTTCTCCTGGGTCCGCTTCAAGCTATGGTATGGCCGCCTGACAAGAATGTCGGTTTCTTGTGTTCTCGCCGAGGGTTTTCATCATTTTGTTGTTCGCCTTTTGCTCCAATGATGCCATAAGAAGATGTTTATGTTTAACCCGGCTGATTCAATAGATAAGTTAATTTAGATGTTTGGGTGATGATGAACATCCAAAGGAGCGGCTACGCGCCCACGACGACGCCGACGCCGACGAGAGGTATTGTTGTGCGATTTTCCATGTCGATGATTAATGAAATGATGAGCAAAGAATCACTAGCAAGACCAGGCTCACTCTGTGCTTGCTACTTGCGGTCTTCGAATGTTTCTTTTTAAATAAAAACAATGGCCTCTTACTGTCTGGCCATCCCGACCTCTGCATGCATGAAATGGAAGTCACCACAGCATCATTGCCATGCCAAGTCACAGGATAGATATATAAATTAATCTATTCAGGCGGTTCAAGTGGAGCGACGATTGAGACAATTAAATGTGTGTTTGTGCAGTAGGAGCAGTTGTTGTTGTTGTTGTTGTTTTCTTCGATTAGATTCATTTAATTGTTTCAAGTGCCCGATGAAAAACAAGTGCACTCATTGCGTCTAAACGGAGACGCTCAATTAAGATTCTCCGTAGCTTGTGAATAGTAACAACAACAGCCAAGAGATATACACTACTCCGAACAAACCGCCATAAATACACCACTAGAGAGAGAGAGAGAGAGAGAGAGAGAGAGAGAGAGAGCCGCTTCTTCATGTTGTGGCTGTTGTAATTGCAAGCAAACGAGGCGAGAGATGCGGCCGAGGTTTTGAGGCTGGAAAATTGTTTTTTTTAACCTCAGAGATTGTAAATTTTACAATGAATGAGGGCATCGCAGGAAGTTCCAGTCGTTGTGGTGGCATATAATTGTCGTTGATTTGAGGACGGAGAGAGATGTTCAGGCGGACATGGGCGGCGGGCTATTTTAGACCAAATCAGGCCAGGCCAATAATGATGACGATAATCAATTTCGATCGATTAAAGCGAGATTTGCGGCCTCTTTTTGTAGTGGTCGGTGGTGGTGGTTGTTGTTGTTGTGGTCGTCGGCCTTTTCGCGTGTGGTGTTCTGCGAGAAATCTAGAGCTCCATTGATTGTTTCTAGACATTCTTGCTCTTCCTTGTAAATCAATCTGTGGATCAACGAGCGAATTTTAGAGATCTTCTGTGGTTGTTGTCGTATTGTTTGCGGCTCGACCACAAACGAGGCGGTCGCTTTGACGTAATCGACTCTGTAACTTCATCATCATCTTCTTCATCTGCTAGTTTACAGCACTACGCCAAACAATCAACATAAAATGAATGACATCCAACTAATGAGCTTCGTTCTGTTGGCTTGTGCGCCTTCCTTCCTTCCTTCGGGGTTGAACTCTATTGTTGTTGTTGTTGTTCTGGTGGTGGTGGTGGCCGAGTTGCGAGAAACCAAGAGATTCTTCTGTTTGTACTCGTGCATTTGGCCGCCATTGATCTTTTGCGGGGCTGTTAGATACCATCCGTAGCATATAGTATTGGAGGCGGCGGCGGTGGAGGCGGCAACAGCAAAAGACAAACCATCATGGCTGTTCGAGGCTTTGCTTGAAATTCGGCTGTCAACTTACAAGAGCAGCCTATTGGCTTAGCCTGTCGGTCGGTCGACGGGCACCACCAGAAAGACATTACTTGTTAGTGAGCCAGAGATGCCGGCCAATTCTCTGGTACATAGACAAACGTATATCTCCCTCTCGGAGTCCTCTCGACAATAACTCACATGTAATTTGAAGCCAATTGTGCTCTATGTTTATGCGAGCGAATTCTCCAGGAACACTTAGGAGCTTTACATGGAGCCATTTTGGTGCTCGAAGTGGTGGTGGTCATCATTATGCGACACACACACAGCACTAGAAACAAAGAGAGAGAGAGAGAGAGAGAGAGAGAGATATCCCTGACGAAGGGAGATGATGATAATGTCGACGAGGCAATGAGCGTCGTGTATAGTATTAACAAGTTGTTGCTTCACATAGCTCAACAAATCATCATGCTCGTCATCATCATCAACATCATCATGGAACAACATATGTGCTTTTCATGTATTTTTTCCTTTAAAAAGCACAGGAAAAGTACACGAAAAGTACAAAAGCACATATTACGCATAGAACAGCACAAATGTGCTTTTGTCGAAAATTATGTGCTTTTGAACTACACAATTGGAGCTCCGTGCCTCACACCAATGCTAGAATACTTTGCTCTGTTTCTCTACTTATGGCGTCGGTCTAGCCAGCAAGACGAAGCTCGGCTTTGCTCGATGGCATTTGTATTTAGCCATTATTTGTCGGCCACTGTCTGGCTGTTAATTGTTGCGATGATTCGAGTGCAGCCGTCAGACAGCCGGCCGGCGCAGTGACGGCCGATGTGCGCCGCGCCGGCCGCGCAACCTAAATTGTTGTGTGTGCGAGCGGGCGAGAGCTGGCAAATTGTGCTTGGCTGCCATGCCAAATCGTGCGTTTAAAGCGGCGGCTGCGGCTGTGGTTGGCTGAGTTAGTTTGCCGCCTGAGGCCTGAATGGAAACACCAACAATGCAATACACACGTAATAATAGTCACAGAACAGTCAATCCAAATGTGATCAAATGTGAATGATTTTGGCCCTTTCTCTCAACACAATCACAATAACAATTAACGCGAAGTACAACGACACAGAGCCAGAGTTAGACCTACAGAGAGAGAGAGAGAGAGAGAGAGAGAGAGAGAGAGAGAGAGAGAGAGAGAGAGAGAGAGAGAGAGAGAGAGAGAGAGAGAGAGAGAGAGAGAGGCACTTTTAGACGCGAAAGAAAGAATCAGACAACAAACATTGAGACATCATGATTATGCCAAGAAAGCGCGGCCGCCGAAGACAACAGACCATACCTGATCAATCCAACGGGCTAGATAGGGTTTTCGTCTGGGACATCGACGGCTCGCTCGTGCGGGCAGACACGCTGGCCGACCGTTCACGACAGACCAGCCGGCCTCGGTGCTCACGCCGTCCGTGGCCGACAAGATAGGCTCTCCTCTCGAAACGTCTCAAGGATCTCACCTTGACCTTCTGCGACGAGCACCTGTATTTGCACGAGCTCGAGATGTCAGACCAGATGCATATAGACGATGTCCCCAACGACCAGCAAGCACAACAACAGCAACGAGACTAACAACAGCAGCAGCAGCAGCACCAACAACAACTAACACAACTACAAGAACAACCAGTAGAGCAGAAACCAGAGCAACAGCAACAAGAGCAACCAACCCAAGAGCAGCAGCAGCACCAGCAACAACGACATCAAGAACAACAACAACAACAACAAACTGTCGCACTAAAGGGCCAGCATCAGCCTAGTCAACACCTGAGCTCGCCCCTCCGACCACATTCAGAGCCATCATCGCCATCTTGAAGAGCAACAACAGCCTCAAGAGCAGCAGATGCATCTGGCAGCCCAACCAGTCACCTATCATCATCATTACAACCCCGAGCAGCTTCATCAGTACCATCAACAGCATCAGCATCGCACTGAATCACCTCAACCACCACCAACAGCTGCAGGAACATCACGACCATCAAGCAGCGCAATCACATCAAGTCAACAATCATTCGAGTGTGGTGGTGCATCACCAACACCACCAACACCAACACGAGGGCCAAGACCAAGCGGAGCCTGTGATGGTGGCAGCGACGGCGGCAGAGGCCCAACGTCAGCACCACCCACCTCCAATACCAGCATTATCAAATAAGTGACGAGGCTGGCCAGCATCAGACGGCGCACCTGTTCCACCAGGACCAAACCAGTTCAGTGTCTGGCTACTATTCCTGTTCCTCCTCCAACAACTCATCCGCATCTACCATCAGCCAGTCTCAAGTTCCACCTCCACCTCCACCTCTCCTCAATCTCAACCTCAACCGCAAGCCTCAATCCCAACAACACCAGCAAACAGCAACCTCACTCAGAACCCGGCGAGCGCGGCCAGTCTGACCAGCAGCTCAACGCCCGAGCAAGACAACAACCACCACCAACATCAACATCTCCATCTAACATCAAGTTCGACAGAGAAAAGCTTTCTTCTACACCTGCGCTATGCACGGATATCCTTCATGAGTGACATGAGTGATATTGGCCAGAGTGGAGACACCAACAATTGCAGCGACAACAACAATAACCTCCAACATCACAACCACAACCACCAACATTTGCTGTCGCAATTTCAACATCAAACGTCTGCAGATCAATTAATTGGATCGGACAGTACACTGATGAATGGAGGCCAATAAGAACAATAAACAGCAGCAGCAACACCAACCGCAATATAGATCCTTCCAATCGCACGAGCAACAGCGAACGCCCACTGTGATCGAGGCGCCACCGTCGATGGTTACAGCCGCGGCCCCACAGCCACAGGCAGCCATTACGCACGCCTATAGTCTGGCCTATGAGCCGCTTGTGATGATCAGCGGGCCAGTGGAGGAGACGGCCAGCCTCCATCAGCTCACTTTGAGGAACCACTTCAGCTTTTGGTGGCGCCAGAAACCACCACCACCACCACCACCACGCCAGCTGCCGCCTATGAGACGATCGCCGGTGGCGGCCAGAATGAATTGACATTATGGTCCAACAACCACCACCACCTCGGCTCCACTCATCCGCCGCCTCCTGTCCCTGTTCATCATCCCCAACACCTCAAATTCACCACAACCACAACCTCAACCACCACCATCACCAGCAGCAGAATCATCTACACATGGCCGCGCCCGTGAATGGCCATTATCATCACCAACACCAGCATCATCTTCACCCAAACCAAGGCCATTATGTGACGCCCAACTACCACCACCATCCTCATCCTCATCATCATCAAATGTATAATCATCATCAACATTCGCAATATAACCACCAAGATATGAACAGTCATCATTCACACCATCAGCAGCAACAACATCAGCACCCACATGCTCATCACGACCAGTCAGCGTATTTGAACGGCCAACAGGTGCACTATGCAGACCACCAACACCATGAGAGTCAGCTAGCAACAACAGCGAGACATAACCATTACCCCACTCAACTGTCTGAATTGATCAATGCCAATCACTACCACCACCAGCACCACCAAGATACTCCTCCTCCCAGTGGTCTACAACAACATCAGAATCATCTGCAACACGATCAACACCACCTCCACCTCCTCCACCACCACCAACCACAACAACATCAACATTTGATAGACCAACACTGCACCAGCAACAATCAGAGTTTGCTAGTCCAGTTTTGGTTGCAGCGAAAATTGAATCGAATGGCCATGGCCGACACGAGATATCTAACCTTCTAGAACAAACAAGAGAAAACAAACAACAAGACGAAGATATCGACAGATTCTAATGAATACGACAAAATTAACACCTACCCCAACAATAAAAACAACACCTACGACTTCCACAACATCAACAAAATAATAAACAATTACAGCAACTAACGCCACTACACCAAATACAAATACAACTACAACAACAAATACATCGACAACATTGCGAACAGTCGTCAATAATCATCACAAGCAACTTACCCAGAGGCTATCGATCAGATTCTACAGGATAAGGACAGCCTACAACCTGCACAAATGCGGCCTACCTCCCGTCCTGAACAACAACAACAACAACAACAACAACAATAATGACACAAAAAGGTGGTGACGTGGACCAGTCGTCTAGCCAGGAGAATAGCCAATCCTTGGCATCCTCTCGAGTGATTTGCACGAGATCCTGGCCGAGATCGATCATTACACGCTGGATTGGCGAAAGAGGGCCATCGATTGCCTGAGGTTAATCTCGGAGTCGCCCAATTGCACTAACATCGTGATAACCCGCATGCCGCTTGTTATTGCCCTGGGCCATTTGGTGTGTCTCGGGTTCAGCCAGTTTTTCGACATCGACCAGGTGTATAGTGCTAGTAAATCCAGTAAGGGAGGCATGCATCAAGCGGGTCAGGGAAACGCTTTGGGGCCACGAACCGGTGCTCGTATATAATTGTCGGCGATAAGGACGACGAGAGTATGGCAAAGAAGTTGGATTTGCCCTGCTGGAATACGTCAAGGAGTGACGGACATCGTCAGTTAGTCCAGTTGTATACCGCGTTGAAGGAGGGCTATCTCATGTGACTCCTGTCCCTGTGACTATTGGCAAATGGATTTGAGGATGAAACACATAGCTTAATTGATATCTTGTTGTTCTACACCAACACAATCTCGTCTTCTTCTTCTTCTTCCTCATCTCTTCCTTCTCTTACTCAACCATAGATCTGATGTGTTATAGATGTCGCCGTTATGATACATGTAATAACAAATACATTGTGTTGATTTGTAACTTAGATATAAAAGCAATAGAGATTATTATTATGTACAGTGAAATGGGCATAGTCCGAAGCCCACCACCACAATCATGTGATGTGTCTGTCTCTGTTTCAAATAACTTACTTGATATCTCTCTGTCGTGCTGTTCTCTGTTGAATTATGTCATCTAGTGAATAGGTCATGTTGCTGATGAGATAAGTAGGGTTGACCATTTTCTAATTACCTAAGACGGTCCGCTAGAGCTTTTCTCGGTGTCGTATTGTTTAGATATAGTTGGCGGCACTCGTCTATTAGGACTCTAAAACGGACATAATTAGTTTTGTTCATGAGATGAACCTCTCACATGATATGTCAATCGGCTCAAATATTTCTGTCCAAACTTGAGCTACTTATTACTTTTGATATCAATTAGATTATAACAAAATACAATATTACAGTATATAATAATAAACCACATTGTGCCAGCGACGAAGGGCGTAATTTCACGTTTCAACACATGTTTGTCCACCTGCGCGAGTGTCGCCCAGTGGACAGACTTACCGTTGGCGCGCTCACTGCTACGTCGACCTGTTGTGGTTCAAACGGACATATGGGATCAGATAAGCATAAACTCTACTGTATAATATTGAACCTCGTCTTTCTGCCACACCGCGACAGACGAGGTTTAACAGGTTGTTTGAAAGGATTGAAACGTTTCACTATTCTATTGATTGATCTATCCTTTAATTTGTCATAACCATAAACAAACAATTAATGTCAACATTTTGGCTTAAATCGATGCATCATATATCTCCTGACAATCATCGATTTCATATTGGTTCTCCAGAGTGAACAAGTACTTGTTATCATTTGCTGTAGAGGTGGGCGTCGTAGTGCCTGGTGAAGTGGCGGTGGCGGTGGTGGGTATTGTTGCAGAGCTACCTGAGCCCACAGTGCTGGGTGCCCTGGCCCTTCCAGAGTGGCAACAGAGCCATAATTTTGTCGTGAGATATATTACTGTTATTGCGAGCAATGCTCTCTACAGTGAGGATCTCAATGGCCTGAGTGAGTTGTGGGTCGCAACAAGTGTACAAGCAGCCATTTTGTTCAATCAATAGCTTATAAATGATATTACCCAATTCAATCAATTCCTTTGAGTCAATTTTAATATTGGGACCAGTGCTCTGAGTGGTAGATTTCACATTAGTTGATGGAGTATTAGTGGCCGCTGCCGCCGCCGGACTTCGGATGGCCGAAAGGTCAACAACGAACCGAAATGAGCCCGATTTATGTAGCAGCTCACGGAGCTGAGTATTTTGCTCACCTGGGCGTGATTGATCTCGCGCCCGAACAGCCCCTCTATGCGGCACCTGTTGCCTGTCAAACAGACAAGTCGCATGTCGCCGAACTTCTTGGGCGACAAGTCCTTGAATAGAGTGTAGAATATCTGCGCCCGGTCGTGTTCGAGGCTGCGCTGTTGCCAGAATGGCCTGAAGGCCACCACTCCCACATCCTGGCCGATCATCAGTATGGGCCTCTCGCGATTACCCTTCAGAGTGAAACGAGGATTCTCAACGAACTCGCAAATAATATGGTCGTTCGAGTTTAAATCAAGCAAATAATTGGAACACAAACCATCGAACATGAGCGACTTGGTGGTGGTGGTGGTGGCATGCGCTGCTGGCGCTCATGACTCTTCTTGTTAGTCTTGTGGTACTGGTTTGGCTGGTGCTGGTGGTCGGCAGTGGGCGATGGCGAGTGGCCAATCTTACTGCTGGGTTTCATCAGGTCGGGCGTACCCGCCTGAGACAGGAGCGAGCTGGCCGTGCCCAACATCATACTCTTCTCCTGTTTCGAGGTCATGGCCAGGCTCTCGAGCGGTGCACTCCCGCCCGGCCAGGCCTCTCGAGAGAGCCACTGTTCTTCCTTGTCTTACCGACACCTGTCGAGTGGTGCTGTTGTTGTTGTTGGGATGCTTGGGACGCTTGAGACGATGACAGGCCGCTGTTGGAGGCGGCGCCCAGCGACGACATGGTCGAGCTGGCGTACATGCTCATGAGTGGGCCCGAGAAGTTGGGCACCTGATGCACCTGATGGGTGGAGATGGGCGAACTCGAGAAGGCCGCCATGGACCTCATCGACCTGAGACTGCGGCCGCTCTTCGTAAGGGCCGGCCTGGTGGTCGTCGTCTGCTGATGGTTATGTTGGTGGCGATGGTCTTGATGTTGCTTGCTGGCTGTTTGCTCGTCGTTTGGCGTCACTGCTCCTCAGCTCGAGCAATTCTCTGTCGCGAATATTCTGCAGGTTGTTTTGGATCTGGCGGGGCGTGAATTTGTGCTGAAAGACTATGCACTCGGCCCGAAAACGCTTGCTCGACCTGATACTCGACACGGAGTACTTTCTGGCGCGGCTGCTGGGGGCTCAGCTCGCTCAAGAGGCTCTTGGCCGAGAGCCGACACGAGGCGAACTCCTCGAAGGTGGACTTGAGGGTGCGCTGGCCCGAACAGATCCACTTCTCCCAGGTATCCTCTGTTTGGCTGATACTAATGAGCTTCGCCTTGTGCTCCTTATTTGTACAACACTCGGCCATTATCCGGATCAAATCCCCTCGATGGGAGCCATTGTGATGTCATACAAATACACCAAAGCCAAAAAGGAGACTATCCTTGCCATTCAATTGACGAATTTGCTCCAGGCATCTTCGGGGCTCACCTTTTTGCGTTTGTTGTTGCCTGTTTCTTCTGGCCTGATGAATTGTTGTTGTTGTTGCTGCCATCTTTTGGACTGGATGGGGCTGGTGGGGGCGGCGGCGGCGGCGGCCGAACAAACGACGACGCGCTAGGGCCCACATCATCAATCAGATGCTTCAGGATCACCTGGACGTGGTCGGCCGGATTCAACGGGTAGACGCTGAGCCGAGTGCCGGCCAGGTACTCGATGTTCGGGTGGGCCGCCGTGTCCAGTTCCAAAGTGGCTGCCCGCAGGCCGCACCTCTGATATATCGACTGGTGGGGATAGTTTTGATCACCGGGATGGACAGAAGGTTTCGATGGAAGAAGTCGCTCAAACATTTGATAAACTCGCCAGATTGATTGATTCTCTGCGATTCCTGCCTGTCCATTGAATGTCTACTATATGGTGCGATATTTACAATTTGAATGCAATATTAGCCAAGTGTGATGATAAGCCAGTGCAATATAATGATTCAATTAAGTAGATTTGAGATCAATTGCAATACTGCTGCAGTAAATAAATGCAATCTGAAGCAGACGATAGGCTGTGCACCAGTCACGCGCAGGAGAATAATGATGGGATCTCTACCTTCAGAGGTTCCCCATAACTCTCCTCGACGTCACATAGTTAATGATACAATTTACAACACTTATGTACTGTCACTCTACTGTATAACATCAGTGGATATTCAAAATCAATGCTTACAGTGTGCAAGATATGAATGTCTGATGCCCTCTCAAAATCGATTGGGCCAAGTCGATTTTATTTTACTCCTCTATTGCAGCTGGTTGCCATGCGAGAATAACTCTTTGCTCAATCGGGGCCCATTCCAGGTTGTGTTTATGTTACAAATGTTTCAGTTTGTATATTGCTCAATCGATAATTACACACACACACACACACACACACACACACACACATTATATACATCAGCCACTCAATGAGCTGCCGTCAATTCTGAATAGGTTTGATCGAGTTCATCAGACATATGCTGATACCCGCCGCGCTCCTGGCGAGTGCATCCTCTAGACGATCAACCTCCTTTTGGAGCTTCTTGACATTACTATCGGCCGCCTCGAATCTAGATTCAGCCTCGGACACATCTCTGCCGGGCCACCTTGATTGCTTGCTCGTATGCCTGCTGTCTCTCGACAGACTTTTCCTCTTTCAACTCGAGGGATCTCAAATTGTTGCCAACAATCTTGAGCTCCTCCTCCAGTTCAGCCTTCTTCTTCTCGGCGCTACTGGCCTCTCCTCGGCCCTCTCGAGCGCCGCCTCGAAGATGGTCGCTTGCGGGCCGCCTCTTCGTACTTTTTGTCAGAATCATCGGCCAACACCCTGGCCTCTTGTAATGATTTCTCTAAAGCCTCCATCCTCTCGACGTCAGTGGTCGACTTGTGCTCGAGCAACTTTCTCATGCGCTCGCTTTCGTCGGCCACCTCCGTGGCTTCTACCAATTTCTGATTGGTTAATTTCAGTTTTTCCTCTGATCGCTCGAGATCCTCCTCGAGCAGTTGAATACGACGACTTAAGGCCGACACCTCACTCCTCGGCCTTGTCGGCTCGAGCCTTATGCTCCTTCGTCTGGCGCCTCAGATTGTTGGGGCTCGATCCACGGCGGCCTCCAGGTCCAGCCTGTATTGTAGTAACTTTTGATTGCTTCCATTATTGCAAGGGTGGTTTTATCTTCAATTTTCTGAATAAAATGCAGCACTGGTCTGATCAACTAAATAAGTTTATCTCGAAGATTGGTTGAACATGAATATATCTCGCAATCTACAGTAGCTCTTAGCTGATAATAGTCTGGCTTCTGTGGAATGAAATTTGTACCAATAAAAGTCTGGTATTAATACAATTTAAAAAAGATGTAATACGGAATTGATTATGTGATCCAGAGGCCGATACCATTAATAGATAGATAGACGAAGGGGAAAATATCAGGTAGGTAGCAGTGGCACTCGAAAGTCTACCACATAAAACGCAAGAACCACCTTGCAAGTTGTGAATATTTGGGTGGGTCTCTTCTCGTTTCGCGGTGGTGAAGTCCTCCTGCTTTCGTGCGCACTTCGTGCGACCGCCCAGTTCGTGTGGTGCGGCTAGCTGCCTCTTTTCTGTGTTATTTCAGTGAAGAAAACAAACTGCAGGTTGGCGCCGCACCACAAACAGGACTGTGATTGGCTTCGTGCTGGGCGGTGAATGGTGTAGAAGCCAACGTAGCAATGAAAGTTGTTATTACTGTTTATCCAATCCAATAGATCTGAAGCCATCGCCGCCGCATGTGAACACCTTCAATGTTTGCATTCACATCCAGAGAACACAAAGTTATTTTGGGAGTCCGTTATAATTACTAGCAAGCAGTTGTTATTACGATTGGCAGACTATTGGTGTTATGTACCAACATCAGATGCTGAGACTGATGTTAAGTAGTAGTTGTAGACAAGTCTATCGAAACACATTAGATAAGTCAATTGGCGGTTGTGGCAGCCGCTCTCCTACGCGACTTGAAACAATTGCCAAGAGACAAAAATCGGATACCAGTCGAGATCAGAAAGAGCAGAAGCATGCAGGCCCAAAGAAGCCAGACTTGAGAAAGGCGGAGCCGACACCAGAGGCGTCAAAATAATCGGAGCTGCTTGTCTATTGGTGGCCATCTACATGTATCCAATGATATTCAAGCCGCTTTGGGGCAGGCCTCGTCTCGAGGTGAGTTTTGTTGTGGACTTATCTCTCTATTCATCAAGAACTCACTCCATTATAAACTTATCTAACGACCATTACCCCTTTGAACCTGATTGACTAAACAATATAGACGAAGAAGATACCAAAGATAATCTCAACGAGCTCCGGGCCAAGTTGGAAAGTCACCGGCCGAGCAACATGCCCGAATGGACAAGCCCTTTGGACCGAGGACGGGAGAATAGTGAGATGTACTTATTTGTTGTTGTTCTTGTGGTAGAGGTCCAGTGATATATCATTTTTAACAAATCTCATAAATTACAATTGGCCTACAATTCTCTATGCTATTTCTTCTTGCCTTGGCCAGTATTTGGGCCCCTTCTTTGTCTGAAAACTTTTCCTCTTTGAAATGGCTATAGCCTTCATTGCCTCATTGAAATCTCTATGCTCGTCCCGGTAGAGGCCATACTCTCTAAGCGTATGTGTCAGAAGTCTGATTTGTGGATGAGCTGGATAATAATTGTGATTCCTAATTGGATCCAAATCGATTGGTTTATCTTGATTTCTTTCGTAGGCCCTAGCATCATTCACCCACTTCGATCTCCATTCGACGACAGGCGCGTGGTATTCACCATAGTCGAGGTCCTTTTTTACTGAGTTCGCATATAGAAATCATTAAATATCTTGCAGGAGAGCCTTCGCATTCTTTGGGGAATACTTTGATGTGTGCATAAATAGCTTGTATTGTGTTGAGGCAGCCATCTTGACGATTAATATCCGATGTCAAGATATGTATATATATATATATATTCTTTTGAATAATAACAGGTCAATGATAAATACAATCAATAATATGAGATGTAATAAAATGTTTCTGAAATACGTAATTGTGTGCATGTGTAAACAAAGTTTTAGAATGAGCGGCGTGTTTAACACGCGCTTCGAATTTAACGCGAGCGAATTCCGTTGGATGTCAAATTCTCTTCCATCTGCTTTCGTGCAACACCAACATCATGAATTATTTACATCTACATCATTAATGATTTTAAATTATTGTCGATAATCTATTTTATGCAACAACCATCATATCATGAATGCCTATGAGTTAGAACCAAGACAGGAGCTCTTGTTTAAGGTCGGCGAGCCCATCAAATTGGAACTCCGTCGAGGTTTGGCCGAAGTTTATGGGACCGAAATGTTGAAAGAGAAAACATATACATTCCCCGAAATTCAAAATCGGCTGTGTTCACATATCATGGGGCCACTATTGAGATGACAGGCACGCCATTAAAGTATCACATCAGCAAAAACTGTGATTATATGAGGAATACCTGGGTATACATCAAGATTTGGAGAAGAAAAGGACGAGGCCGAGCAGGCCAATTTCAATCCAACAAGCTCGCAAGAGAATGCAGAAGATGGTGAATCTAATAAGCCTGATTTAAGTAAGACACCAATTTGTATAGTCTGCGAGCCCATGGACGCCAGGAATGTTGGCAAATCAACCCTTTGCCGTATATTGTTGAACTATGCCACGCGCCGGGGCCGGGCGCCTATTTTCGTGGATCTCGACCCCGACCAGGGCCACATTGGCATACCTGGCTCAGTGGGGGCCCTATCGATAGAGTCGCCCATCGACATTGAGGCGGGTTTCTCGTTGCGCTCCTCGATGCTGATGCATTTCGGCCACTTCGACGCCGTCGGCCGATTCCGAGAGTCGCAGTGGACACTATTATAAGGTTCTCATAGAGAACATGGCCAAGATAGTGCATTCAAAGTTGGAACAGGACAAGAAAAGCTATCATTCTGGTGTTATAATAAATACATTCTCTTGGTCGGACATGAACGATGAGAACCTGTTGGTGGATGCATGCAAGGCGTTTAAAAGGCAAACATGGTGCTCGTTATGGACGACGAGGTTCTACGGGAATCTTTGCAAAACAATTTAGTGGACAATAAGTTGACGACAAGAAGCAAACAAGACAAGCTGGAGGCGGTGGCGGTGGAGGTGAGAGATGTACCCAAGACAGTGGAGATCCACAAGACCAGGCCGGCTGAGAAATGTAGAGCTACGCTACTCGAGAATAAGGGAATACTTTTATGGCACTCCATTTGAGTCCTATAGTCCAATGACGAGCGAGGTCAAGTTCGGGCCCTCAAGCGGCTCATATATCGCGTGGGCAATCCTATAATGTTGCCCGACTCGCTGATGCCATTGGGCACCAAAACAAAGGACAACCAAATCAAGGTGTCCCAGTACGAGTGTTCCGCCTCGGATTTGCTCCATCACATTCTCGCCATATCGCACTGTAAGATCGACGACGTGTTGATGATCCTGAGTGTGTACTACGCAACAATGTGATGGGCTTCATTTGCATCACCAGCTCGAGGAACGACGGCGAGGTGGTGAGCATATTGACGCCTCAGAAGTTGCCCAACCCAATGGATCATGTCCTATTGTATTCTGATGTCCAGTACATGGATTCCTCCTTTGACCAGACACAAACACCAACCCCAATTAGTCAGTTAAAGTTGATTAAAAGTCTCTATTTACTTGGCTGGCCTCTACACCGACTATAGTATGGTATTTGCAGTTGTTTAGGCTCTCGTTCGAAACGTCCGTTATGTTAATTAGATACAGATTGAGATTCAGATGTTGTTGATTGGAAAGGCCGGGAGCTTTGCTTTCTCGCTCGTCCGCCATTGGTAGCTCAATCGAGTCTGTCTTCGTCCTCTGTGTCGCTGTCGTGGCCATCATTATTGTTCATATTTATGGCTCCAAAAGGTTAGAGGAATCAGTTCATCTGGCTGCAAGTAGACGCACATCTGATGTCACCTGCCATTTTGACGACGACCACTACTACTCTAATGATTTGGGGCGACAAACTGCTTTCCAGCAGTGCGTTGGCGGAATTCGTCGCCCGTTTACTAGTAATTAATGTGAACTCGTGACGTTCATTGGTGGACGAATGGACCTCATGCAGTTGCTATTGATTGATTCAAACCCCATGGAGGGCTTGTGCATCTGCTGGCCTGTGGGGAGCGCCTGCGTTCCCTGCCTTTGCAATATTACAACTGCTGGGGTTCCCGCCGGCGTCTAAACGAGTTGAAATTGAAATAATGGCCGCCCCGTGTCGTTTGTTGATGATAAATACGACAGATTTAGACTTGAATGGAATCACCCAACCCTTTCTCAGCCATCAACATCGGCTCCCTCCTCCAACTCATACTCCAACTCGTTCCAGGGAAACACCCGGAGCGAGAAAACAATATTAAGCTCATGAAAGTTTTATGATGTTGTTATCGTCGTCCCATTCGCTTCTGTCATCTCCTCGTCGTCCCCCTCATGGGACTAATAAGTGTCCGTTCGGAGCGAACAAAAGGAATTTGCAACCAACAACTTGCAGCTGACGTAGTCCACGTTGGCTCCATGCATCCAGCCTAGTTCTCGTTTAATTATCACGCCAGTGCAGCAAAGGCCAGTGTGAGGGCTTACCTGGCCCCTAATTGAGTCCAACTGGATGTTGGAAGCTGCACTGCCTTTGTGATCGGCGCGTAGAATTCGCGGCCACTTTGGAGGTAATTCGAGAGAAACGGCAGCCTATACAAACTACCTGTTCTGCACTAGATTTCCACATTGGAGCCTGCAGTATTTACATGTTAGATCGATGTTTACCACAATCAAAAGGCAGCGACGAGTAAACAACCAGCTGGCTTCAGATCAGACCAGACTTGAAAACTTTAGCCGGGAAATACCTCTGTCAGAGGACATCCTCACCTAAATTTATCATCCGATGGGGCCACTGCTGCCGCCCGGCCGCCAATGCTGATGTTGTTTTTGGCAAATTAATTTCTACTGCAATTTATTGTTATTGTTATGTTTATATGTCCTCGACTGCCGCCGCCACTGCCGCCGCCACGTCAACAATGCTAATTTATTGGCTGCCCCAAGCAGTGGCCGCCCGGCCGCCCGTCTATCTGGCCCCACGACAAAGAGACCCGCCCGAAGAGGCCCATCCAATGGAGCCTCGTTCTCGATCAGTCGGCCAGTGGTCGTCGTCGAAAGGCATTTGTGGTGAGGCAGTTGACATGCCTTAGTGGAAAGTTTTGAGTTATCAAAGAGATTCCAATGTTTGTGGACACGACATCAATTTGGTGCCATCGTCGGAATGGTGCAACCATTTCACAGTGTCACCTACTTTAAGGAACCAGTGGCAGCCAATGAATGTTATTTAAATTGTGCACTTGCACATCATTTCTGTGCTGGATGCTTTCGATGCATGCAAATGAGATAATGAATGGGAACGACAACCTGGCAGCCAGCTTAGC
The DNA here is from genome assembly GCA_020916435.1 of Oxytropis ochrocephala. Taxonomy (NCBI): domain Eukaryota; kingdom Viridiplantae; phylum Streptophyta; class Magnoliopsida; order Fabales; family Fabaceae; genus Oxytropis; species Oxytropis ochrocephala. Next base: position 70,128 of record JAJHUT010000082.1, read on the forward strand.
CTCCAGGTGAGGCGAGACCTCATACATTGGGCCAGATCAAAGCATCATTCAATGTTTTTAATATGGACGTTTTCGAGCCGCTGTTCGTCAGTGTGTTTTGTATTCTCATTTTCGCCTCATCAAACAAACAGTTGCAACTTGACTCTTCACAGTTCGGCCTCAAAAGTCGACGGCCGCCTCCGCCTTCTCGCCGCCGCCACTACCACTACCACCGCCACAACAACAAACAACAAAGGTGGCGGCCGACGGCTGCTGTCGAGGCCTCATTTGACAGGTGACAGCGCCACAATTGGAACACCCACTGCTTGGAAGTTCCCAGTAAAAGATAATTGAATAAAGGCGGACTCACTTGTTTGCTTTCAAAGACCAGCCGGGCAGCCGGCGACACCACTAACAACAGCAGTCAGTCGCCAATTAGATCTGTCCGTGATTATTGCACATAGCCGACTTGCAGGCCGACGAAAGTCACGTGGCCCATCTATTTGGCGACTGTTCGTCGGCCTTAAACAGGCCGAGCAACGAGCACGACATCGATATCGACATCGACATCGACGACGAAACACACGACTCCGAGGAACAACATTTTTGCAAACTAAACCTTTGGCAGGGCTTCTTCTTTAGAAGTGCAAATGCCGTCGTCAATAATTGACTCGATAACGAACAGGTCGTTGTATCGAGGCCGAGCAACAAATCTCGTCCTATCGACGACGACGACGATGAGGAATAAACATTGTTTGTTTTTGCTGCACTTGCGTCTTCTTGGTCACCTGAATCAGCGATGGTAAAAGCTCAACGAAAGCCGATTCGTCATTGCACTCGTCGAGGCATCGCTGTTTACTTGCTTATTTGCAGTTTGACGGGCCCCGTCAAGGCCACCAATCAAAGGACCCGCTGAGTCGGCGCCAATCCACACTTGGAAGGGCGCCTCCATCTCGCTGGTGGTCCTCCTCTTGAGCTTCCGTCATCATCTGGCCGCTTGGACACTTTTGACAAGAACATGTTTGCGTGACAAGAAGCTCAAATTGGCGGCCTAATTGGATCTTCTGCTGCTACTACTGCTGCTCCGCGTCTTCTTGGCCTCCTTCCAGGCCGCCAACTGAGCCAACCAATTAAAAACACACAATGTGACAGCGGCCCTATCACCGATTGGGCCCACATCCAGTCTCTCTTTGCTGCTTGGATGTAATGCTAAGAATACAGGTGGCTCCGGGGAAAGGTCGAGCGTGGCCTTCTCTGTCGCCGAGCTGGTCGAAAGGAGGACATCCGCTGGCATGAGGTAGGTAAGCCGCCGTTGGGCGGCGCGAACAATCCAATCAGCCTCCTTTGTGCTTACAATAAATGATAATGACGGGCCAAGCAAATAATTGCACCGCAACTCATCATTTGTTTGTGTAGTGCAGACGAAGACCGGCCAAGGTAAACAGGTGTCATTGCCTGCACTGGTGGTGCAACTCGTGTTAGCTGCCCGATTGAGCCGTTCCGACGGGCCTCGAGCCGGAAGCTCGGCTCCTGCAAGTGGAATCCAAAGTGGAGAGATGGGCCAGCACTGCAAACTGGCCGCCGCAGCTTTGCTTTCTGATGTTTCCTCTGGTCCCATGGAGAGCTCGGGACGAGGAGGAGTCTAGCCGAATGGTGGAATGATTGCCTCCATGTAACCGAAATGGGTTTGTTGGCCGGCTGCTTGGTCGACGGGCTTTCGATGTAATAATACCTGCAGCGCCTCCATTGTGGGGCGCATCCTCTGATCTAGTTTCTAATCAGATTAAGGGCTCGTGTAGGCTCTTGATTAAGTGAATTAAGTCGCCCCTCTAATAATAAACCCCATCTTTGTCCTACCCGTCGTCGTCGTCGTCGTCGTGGGCTCCACTTGAAAGCCGGTGTGTTGGTTTGGGGGCCAGCATTACAGTCATCGGCTCGTCGTCGTCGTTGTAGTGATGGCCAATTCATGATGTTTGCTCGCTCGGCCGCTCACCTCTGCCGGGTCGGCTTCGATGGCTCGCTCGGCTACCTCTTTGGCGGCTTTAATTGGGCTCCAATCGTGTCTCAGCCACTTCCAGTCCAGCAACTCTATTTGTGGGACCATCCAAAGGGCGGCGACGGCGGCCTGGTTTTAATTTCGAAGACTGTGGCGCCAGGTGTCACTTGCAACCACTGGTAGCTTCTCACCGACACCTCCCAACAACAAACAAATTAACTATGTCCTACGCTCTGCTTGAGCATGTTTGGATGCAGCCGCCGAGCTAGCAACAGCCTCTAATTGCGGCTCGTAATGGGCTCGCCAGCTGCCACGACTGGCCGCCCGCAACGAGGAACAGTAAATATGGACACTTGTCTCCATGTAAACATGTACATACACAAACTTAGATTAAAAGTGTCAGCTGCGCTACCCTTCAAGCAGGCGACACTTTTAACATGTCCAAGCAGCTGATGGGTTCGTCTAGATGACAAATCTCGCCCATCAGATGCTTGATTGAGTGCGCAAGTCGCGCCCCATTCAATCAGCCGCAATGGGCCCACGAAAGCAGTCGCCAACTCCGCTAGATGTCTGCTGGAAGGCGGCTCGTTCGGCGCATGCCTAAACTGAATGATTATGATGGTGATGATAGTGACGAGGTCAGTGGAACTGCTTGTCGACTGCCTGTCAGGTTGCATTTTGTTTGTTGGCCGCCCGTTCGGCCGGCCAGATACATCGGTCGCATCTACTGATACACTACACCATTTTTGAGTCCAACAACTCCAAAGACGGACATAGAATTGCACCTTAATGGCATCAGCTGCGGCGGCGGCAGCAGCCAACCAGACTCTGGGCAGCATCGCCAGCATCAGCAGCTATTCGTCCAGTGTCCACCTGAGCACTGCAACCGACTGCCCACTTTGAGGTGCCTCAGAAGCCGAGAGAGGGCGACAACCAGATTGCGACTCGACCAATTTAAAGCCGCGACGAGCGAGCAATGAATAGTAGTTCACCTGTCAGCGGACATCTATCAGTAGAAGGCTCAGAAGAGAGTAGGCGCTTGCAACGAGCAGAATAAGACACGAAGTTTATTAAAAGAGTCATGCAAATGTTTTGTATGGATTGTATAAGTTGAGTGCAATAAATAGCAAGAGAAAGCAAGTAGTAGTAGTAGTAGTAGTAGTGAGCTAGACAAGACTGGCTGGCTGATAAGACGAAGCAATGGAATGTAGTTGAGGCGAACTGATGATGACAATTCAATGCGAGTTGAAATTAAGACTACAACAACGAGAAGAAGCTCGACCGCCCGACGGCGTCTACAAACGACCTCATTAGCATCAGCATCAGCATCAGCATCGGCTTTCACATTTGCTCCTCCAACATCGAGCTCATCATCAGCAGAAAGCAGCAGAAGCCCACAAACGCCAGGTAGGACTCATCGTTCGTTGATGAGTCTTGCAAATGATAACAAACAAACAACAACAACAACTAGAGGAGGAATTCACACCGAAACAAGTGCAGCTGGATTGTTGTCTTTGCGGAAAACAATTGGACGGCCGAGCAAGCGAGCAACACCACCAAATAATAATGACAATAATCAAGCCGCCAAACAGTAGACAACAACGAGGACGACGGCCACGAGAGGCCTCCGGCACTAGTGACACATTTGCCTTGGCTCGTCCAATTCTGAGGCGATTTGTTGCATTCGCGCGGCACTTCCAGCAGTTGGAGGAGATGAGACTCGTCGGCTGGCAGTTTGTCGACGAGGAGGAGGACGACGACGAAGACGACAATTGAGAGTCGTTTCGTTGTCGTTGTTTATCTCGTGGCCGGCCTCTTCTGGGCGCCGCATTTCCTTTCCATTTGTTGCTCGGCTGGCCGCCCAAACAGCAGTTTGGAGTGCAATTACGGTTCAGCTATTGATGGACGACGACGACAAATGCAGTCGTCGGCGGGCCTCGTCGGCCGAGCCTCGACAGAACGAGATGAGTTGAGTGTATTAATTGAACGACGACGACGAGAACGACGACGAGCTGAACAAGAGGAAGTCGTATATGCGCTCGCCGATGGACCCAAAGCATCGTCGTCGTGTAATAGTCGTTGCAGTGTTGCTCTCTAGCTGGCCCAAACGCCGATGATCACCTGGCCAAGAAGATGACTATTCGAACAGACAAACACAAGGAAACAAGTGAGCACTTGGAGCCCCCAGCAGCTCCATGCCGACAACAACAACAACATCAACAGCCATTAGACAACCCACTCGCCAGAATCAATGGAACGAGAACTGAGAGAAAAATGCTAGAATCAATGATAATTATAATGAGCTATTCGAGCTGGTAGTCAATAGAAATGTTTGCCGCCGAACTGACGACCAGCAGCGGCATCGGCCCACGACTACCACGACCACCACGACCACCACGACCGCCACGACCACGATGAAGACCACCAACAGCAACAGCAAAAATGAAAGGACACCTCTGACTGAGCTGCTTCATTATCGTCGTGGCCGTAGTGGTGGCCGTCGTGAGCCGGCCAATAATGGCTCTCTTCCAGCCCTGTTCGCCTGTCTGGCGTGCACGTTGATTACACTGGCCCTAAGTTTGCAATCCAGGTGAGTGTCAGCCATCGATGCTGCTGCCGGTCGACCTGTCCACCTTTGACGGGCTGTCTAATTGGCGCCTGGAAGTGTCCCTATATTGGCTCTGACGGCGACGGCTCGTGGAATGGAATGGAGTGCACCTACATCGAAGCTTCACCGAGAGAGGCGCCTCCAATCATCAATTGACTTTATCGAAAACTCAATTACCTTTCTAACTTCTACTCTCATCACACCTGACGACTACCTAACAACCACCTGACGACGGACGACTGGCAGTGGCTGAGGCCGTGGATTGCTTCAAATGTTCCTCTCGGAATGGCTCCAATCCGGCCCCAAGCGAGGACCCATTTCATAACCTGAACACGACGCGGGTCTCCTCGCCGGTGCTGCCCGACCCGGCGCCCAGTGTCATCTACCACACGCCCTGCTATGCGGGCAAGAAGGGCCGCGAGGGCCTCTTTCCCGCCTCGGCCTGCATCAAACTCACCGGCACTTTCGGTAAGTAGCCCCAATTAGCCTCTCCATGCATGTCCTTTCATGCGGGGCCGACCCATAGATAATCCAACAACAACAACAACAACAACAAACTAGACACACTTAAGAGACGTGCCGGCCTCTCTACTGTAATGTCGATGCCTCTTACCTGTCGTCGTCGTTGTCGTCATTGTGGCCGCTGCTGCATTCCCACCTTTTTCCATACTGTGTTTCTTGTGGCGAATCAGAGATTGGTGTCACATGCAAACAAACAAAACGAGATGTCATTACATTGAAAGGCCAGCCAGCTCGCCCGCCGCCGCCGGCACTTCCAACTCTCCTTTATTCAGCGCTGTATCTCTCAGATGGCAATTTAATCGAGCTAACCAAATGGAGGCGCCTCAATGCAATCCATTGGCCTTGCTTGTTGTTGTTGTCCTGCCTATACAACAGACAAAGAGACAATCTCGCACTCAATTCTGCTGCATTGCCCACATCCAAATCTGACAAATGGCTAACTTGAATCATCCACAACTCCAACCACAACCACCCAGACGCCACCGGAGAGGCGCTGGTGGTGCGCCACTGCGCCCTCGACTCCGGAACGCTCACGCAAGACACGGAACTAGGTGAGTAGGGGCTGCCGCCGCCTGCCGCTGCTTGTTCGCCCTCAATTACATTCACATGTAAGCTAACCTTATACTTCCTCTCTAACTCGTCGCCGTCGCCGTCGTCGTCCTGATCGTCGTCAACACTCGTCAACCTCTACCTTCTGCAAATATGCTGACCTGGATAAATACCTGGCCGTCTCGAACGGACGAACGGACTAACCCACCGACCAACTGACTGATTGCTGGCCTCGTCCCGGCCCGGCTTGGCTCGGTTCGACTCGGCTCGGCTCGGTTCGACTCGGCCCCAATCGAAACGGAACATTGACATTATTATGTCGATAATATTAATGCGTCTCTGTCTCGTCTCTGTCTGTCTCGCTCTGTGTGTTCAGCCCGCATGTCCCACTGCGGCAAGTTTCCAATTCGAGGGCGATTTACTCAAAGGTAAGGATCGCTGACAGCAAATACACTTACACACACCACTGACAGCTAGTCTCGACCAATAGACAGACTGGCGGCCGAGACAGACGACACAAACAGGTTGCTTAGCAGGCCACCTGCCCGCTCGCTTCTTGTTGTCATTAGCTAGAAAGCAAATTAGTTGGGCCCCACCGCCAGGTTGACGTGCAACGTTTACAAATGCACTTCCTACTGTTGTTGTTGTTGTTGTTGTTGTTGCCCGAGAAGGGCCGCAGAGGCCAGAAGTAGAAACGCTGGAAAGGGATCGATTGATTCCTTGATGGTCAGATGGTGGCAGCCGCCGGAAATGTCATTAGGCGGCTTCTCGTGTTGGTCTGTCATCGTACAATGGCCTCTCGTTGCACCAATGAGTTAAAGCACACCCACAGTTCGTCTGACTGGCCTTGACGACAGCCAAACAGAGGGCCTCACCTGGATTGGCTAGCAGTTATGGAGGGCGGAAGCGACGAGAGACTCACCCAATGAGTGGCCCCACTTTTTGCAGACAAACACTCGCATCATCATCTCTATCATCTGATACCTGAGGCCTTTAAAATCTGCTTAGCTGGCAATAGAGTCCCGGTCTCTGCTTTGTCCAAGACGAAGTTGTGTAAATATAAACATGCATACGCGGCTCAGAAACTAATAATACTCTCTGAAAATCTCTCTCCGTCGGCCATTGACTGAAATGGACGCCGGCAACAACCACAACAAACAGGTTGTGTGTTGGCTCGTCCAGAGGACGCCTGCAAACTCGGGCCTCCCGCCGGCCGGGCCCTTCAGCTGGCTCCAGACTGGCCGCCATGGCCATCTCGCTGACGCTCGGCCTGACGCTCATCTGAATCACCCCATCCGGGCGGTGGCGGTGCTGGTCCTCGTCGTCAAATGCACAGACACGACTCTAATTAAGGCTGCATTCATCGCCGCCAGCTGGCCAGGTAAACAGGACACACAAACAATTGTGGTTGAGAGGCGAGGCTTAATAGCAGATTGATTGGTGTTGTTGCTTACTGCTACTGCTGCTGCTGCTGCTGCTGCTGCTGCTGCTGCTGCTGCTGACAGAACACAAAAAAGAGTTACAGAATAGGAAGAGGAGAAAGGAAAAACGAATACACGAGAAAACATCGACGAGGATGTTGCGGATATTAATAAACACATAAGCAAAGCAGCTGCACTTTTGTTATAGACAACAAATGTGAGAGGCCCGGCGCCAGATGATTGTTTGTGGCTCTCTGGCAGCCAGTAATTCCGGTCGTGGGTTGTTGTTGTTGTTGTTGCTGTTGTTGCTGGTCTTGAGGCATTTTTAGGGTGCACATGGATCCTCGCAAGGTTCCGCCAGCACGAGCCCTAATCTCATTGTTGTTTTTATGGGGGCGCCCGTTGCTTGTCGCCACTCTCTGGCCTTCCATTCTCGCCTCCATACATCGGCCATTGTCTGTTCGTCTGTCTGACGACTTTCGGCCAGACAGACGCCGAAGGCCGAGCCTCCGAGCGGTCGCCTCATGCACTGCTCGAGTGGAGCCATAATTTTGAGAAAAGGAAAAAATGTTGATGTCTGGCCACGTCGAGGCCGTCAACAAGCAACAGCAACAGCAGCGACGGCATCCAAAGAGGGCCAACTCTTTGGGCCGGCGAGAGTTGATGGGGTTGGCGCCTGTGGCCGCCTCATCTCGTTTCGTCCACAGATACAACCACCACCACCAACAACAACAACAACAACGTCAGTCGGAACGTGACAGCCAGCGGGCGGGGTGAGCTCAGCTTGGCTTAGGGTCACTCCATTAAATCGGCCGCCATGGCAGACGCGGACGCCGAGGCAGAGGCAGCGGCGCCCCACTCGAAAGAGGAGCCGCCAAATCTGCGCCAAAATCGGGTGGTGCTGATGTTGACGCGCCGATCTCACCTGCAAATTGGCCAGCCGAGCGGCGCCGCTGTCTCATCTGGCGGCCTCGACGGGCGCAGATTGCAAGATGAGCCCTGCCTCGAGTTTCTGGCCGGCCAGTGGCCGATCAATCTTTTAGCAGTGTGCTCTCCATTGAGTGTCGCCTGGCGCTGGATCAATCACATCAACAGCAACACCAACATCAACAGCAACAGCAACAGCAACAGCAACAGCCAACAGCAACAGCAACAGCAACAGCAACAGCAACAGCAACAGCAAGCAGCAACAGCAACAGCAACAGCAACAGCAACAGCAGTGGCAGTGGCAGTGGCAGTGGCAGCAACAACAGTCAGACCCATTCCTGGCGTGACTTTCGGCTCGGTAGCGGTGCAAAGCCACCTCTCAGCACAATTGGAATGCTGGAACCATGGCGTTAAAAGTAAACAGACTGCAGTTCGGCTCGGCTCGGCTCTAGTGACTTCCCCCGCCTGGTTGTGCAAAAAGTGGCTCAACCAAAGCGGATTATTATTGTTGTGATGGATCTCGACGAGTCATCGTCGTCGCTCGTCGAGCTCAATTGAGGTACTGGCAACACACAAACGACTGCCATTATGGGAATGATGGCACTGCAGACAACAGAGCCGCAACATATGCAAGACACAAAGTGGCCCCAAAATGGACCTCCGTCTTTTGCTGGTCTAATCAATAAAAAGTGTTTTGCCTGCTGCTTTCCATGCGACTCTCAATACTATTGATTAATGCACCTCGTCTGTTGTCATGTAATTATAATTGGAATTGTGGTAGTAGTGGTTGTTGTTGTTTGTTGTTCACTTTTAGACAGGAATCAACTAGATAAGCGAATTTTATTCACATTCGTTCACATTCACATACATTTATGTACTAATTATTTATTTATAATAAAAAGGCTTAAACTAAGAGGCGAGTCGTCATCGTCGCCGTCGAGGAAAGGAGAGGCTTTGCTTTGTTAATTGCAAATGCGCCCCACCCCGACGGTCAAGGCAACGACCGGCTCGGCCCAGTTAGAGTGGCTCTCAATGGCATGTTGTTCTCATCTCGTTGGCATCAAATGGAATATTGTTCAGCTAGTTGTTGTAGTCTATATATTAGTGGTATATATTTATATAGTTGGATATGATAAAAACAATTTCATTGGCACATCGTGGCGCAAATAATGACCATTACACACACACGCACACACACCAACTTCTACCATCTATCTCTGTCTCTCTACTTTTTCATGTTTATCCTCCTCCACTTTGTGATTAGTGCACGCGCCTCGCTAGGTTCGCGCTCTTTGCAATCTGTGTATTTGCTTTGCTGTTCGTCGAATGTTGATTAGTTATTTGTTGTTGTTAAGGTTGTCTGCTGTAGTCGTAGTTGTTGTTTGTAGTCATCTGACCGACATCAATCCTCAGAGTGGTCCTTCGACCAGCATTCCTGGTATCTTTGTCAGTGTCCACCGTCGACGGGCTTAATGCCACCGAACGGAAGCCGTCCGACAGCTTTGGGGCGCCACCGTTGCCGCCACTGCCACCAGTGGATAATTTGAGTGAGCTCATCAAAGAGCCGCCGCCGCCACTCTGCTGGTGTTGACCAGATCGAGAGATGAGGCGGTTGCCGTGGTGAGCCACCACCGGTCATTGAAGTCAATGCTGCTCGCGGTGGTGGTGGTGTTCCTTAATGAGCTTCTAGTGGTACTACTGTCCAGACTGGTACGGCGGCGGCCTTGGAGTTGCCCATCGCGTCGTACATTGGATTACTAAAGTCGGTGGAGGCGGCCTTGCTGGATGGGCCGGCGGCGGACGCGCGCTTGGATCAAAGCCGTTATCTTGATTGATATTATCCTGCAAAAAGAATGTCGTCGTGGCTGCCCAAACTGCCGAGGCTGGCCATGAATGGGGCGCGGTAAACTCCACATTGGATCCATTACGGAATAGGACGCTTTGGCTTGATTTGAATTCCCTCTCTTCAAGAACACATAGCCGAGGCGTAAAGATAATGGCGACAAAATTAGCAGCACTCATTAGGATTGACTCGAAGGTCGACTCGCCGCCGCTATTAATGGCCTCCGTCTGACGTAGTCCTCGACATTCGCCGCCCTCGAAGCCCCTCAGGACATCGGCAAATAATCTTTCCATTACCCGGGAATTCTGGCAGATGAGAATTGATGATGATGATGATGTTCCTGAATTAGCATTGGAACCACTTGCGGATGTAGATGTAGAACCAAAACACAAGCGGCACGACCTCAGCAAGAGAGATCAATGTTGTTGTTGCTGGCGCTTGCTCTCCATGCAAATGCCTCCATTGCGGCACTTACAGGTCAGCGGCTGGGCTCGTGACCGCTGCTCGAGGGGCGCCTGACAGTGGCCGCCCTCCGGCTGCTGAGGCCCCGTCGGGACAGGCGCACCGATGGCCGAGCGGAATCGACAGACACAAATGACTACAATCGGATTTATCACGTAATTTGCTCAGCTCCGTATTGTACTGCGTCTGTGATGGATTTTTATGTCATTGGTCTGCTCATGAGACTCCTCTTAACGAGCACCTTGACGCTATGGCCAAACTTGTCCTGTTTGTAGATCTCGTTGGTGCCCTGAGTCACCCAATACGGGTGCGTTCCGAAGATGTCCAAACTGGAATGGATGCAGGACGCGCCTCGTGCAACACCACGAATCTATCGCTTCCGTCCGGATTGGCCGTCTCTGATGGTGTTCAGTTGGTGTCGCACCAATACAGTCGATGCCGGTTCTCGTAGTCGATAGTCAGGCCACTCCGGGTATCCCAGCTTCTCGTTGACAATAATGCGCCGCCCGCTTCCGAAATCTGTAGCCAGGCCTTCTCGAGCTTGGGCGCGACGAGCCGGCGTCGATCCAAAAACATGTAGCCAATCTCGGGCGCCACCACCAACGAATTGGGCCTCTCGAGTCCATTCGAATGATCAGTGTCCGCTTGTAGGCGGCCATCCAATTTGCTCACCATAATCTTGCCCTTTGGTCGGGGCAGTGCCGTTTTGGTTCACGTCGATCCAGTAGAGATTCCTGGCCACCAGTCGAGCGCCAGATCGACAGGTTGCGAGATGCCGCGCACCTGGAGGTTTTGGGCGAAGCCATTGCCGTGGCCCGGATCCGATACGTCGGGCACCAGCGCCCGTTTGATGGTTTTCTCGTGCGAGTCGGCCCTGGTAGATGGTCGACTCGATTGGATCAAAGTCGAGCGCCTGAATGCGACTCTCGCCGCCCACCACCGACGACTGGTGGTGTTCGCCTCGCATCCACAGCTCTCACTTCAGGCCCATTTGCGTAGAGTACATAGGGGCCGCCACCACCGCCACCGCCACCTGTGCCGGCTGCAGTGTTCACTGCGGCGCACCTGTCGTCGTAGAGCTGAAAGCCTGGCTTACATTCGCAGGTGGTGCGAGCCCAAATCGTTGACGCAAATCTGAGAGCAATTATTCAGTCGTAATGAAGAGCACTCATTAATGTCCACGCAGGTCCTCGATGCGTCAGCGGGCTTGATAACCCGGCGGACAGAGACAAATATAGCCACTGGACGAAGAAGTAGAGGCTCCGGCTGAGCTGCTGTCGTTGTTGTTGTTGTTGTTGTCCGCAATCGGCTGACAGGAATGCGAACAGTTTCCAATATGCCCATTGGAGGGCTTCAAAAGGCCCACATTGCAGCGTATGCGCTCGTCGCGCAGGTCCTCACAGATCGGCCACATTATTACAAACCCTGTCGAGACTGAGACACTTGTCGTGGTCGCACTTGAACTGGTCAGCTGGCGACTTCATTGGCGTTCGTCGACAGATCGTCTTGTTGTTCTCGTCGCTTCCATCGCCGCAATTATCCTCACCGTTGCACAACTGCCACTTCTTGGAATGCAGTGCCTATTGGTGCAAAGGAATTTGCGCGCCGGATCGCATTCATGCGTCTGACACAACTCCCGGCTCCTCGTCGCTAGTATCCCGATCCATCGGCGGCGCAATCCTGCTCGCCATCGCAAACAAAGTCCTGGCGCAAGCAAACAGTGTTGTTGCATTGGAACTGAGACTGGGGACAGTAGCGGCCATCGGGGAACCTCGGCGGACAAGGTGGCCTCATCGCTGGCGTCGTCGCAGTCGCGATTGCCGTCTGCAAACCAGCTTGTCGCCTATGCAATGGCCCGAGCGGCACTTGAACTGGCCCGTTTGCACTCGTACACGAGACAATCCTTTTCGTCGCTCCTTTGGGGTCGCCACAGTCGTTGTCGTTGTCGCAACGCCACGATTTCTGTATACACTTCTTGTTCGAACACTGGAACTCGCTCTCGGAACACTCGCGATACAAATCAGAGCACATGCCGGGGTCCTCATCGGATCCATCCGAGCAGTCCAAATCGAAGTCGCAGCGCCACCTGAGCGGAATACATTTGCCATTCTTGCACTTGAAGTCGCCCGCCTCGGAGCGCTTCGGACAGAGCTCGGATGGGACTCGTCCGAGCTCGGCCCACCGTCTTTGCCGTCGTGACAGTCGTCGTTCTCGTTACAAAACAACCAGCTCGGAATGCAACGATAATTATTGGGCGAAGGGCACTTCAGCCAGCCAGTGGTACAGTTCTGGAGGCGGCATGTGAGCTGGCTCGTCGGTCGACTGGCTGTCGTCGGCCATGTCGTGACAGTCATTGTCGCCGTCGCACTTCCACAATTTGGGTATACACTTGCCATTGGCGCGCGGAATTGGGTCTGAGGGTCGCAGGTGCGATTGTGACAGATGGCCGAGTCCTCGTCGCTTCCATCGGAGCAGTCGTTGTCGGAGTCGCACACCCAGAGTCGGGGATGCATCGACCTGTTGATTTGCGCTGAATGAATGCTCGCCGCAGGGCGTATCGCAGAAGCCCTCGTCGTCGCGTTGCGGGCAGTCGGGAATGCCGTCGCAAATGCGAACGCGCGATATACAGGTGGTGCTGTTGCGGCACTGGAACATGCCCGGCTTGGCAACTGAATGGGGACAGTTGAGCTCGTCGCTCCTGTCGGCACAGTCGGGCTCCGAGTCGCACCTTCAGTAGACGGGAATGCACTTCCTCGTCGGGCGGGCCGCATCGATGGTGGCCACTCGTACAGTTGGCCTGACAGGTCTTGTTGTCGGCGGCGCTTAGGATGAAATTATTCGGACAGGCGCACTGGAACTCAGGGAGCCGCCCGGCCTGAGGAGACACAAATGCGAACAGCGCGCCATTGTTCGATCCACAGGGATTGTTGTAGGCCAACTGATGCAGTGGATGATAGATGTGAACATCATAGGGTCGATGTGAGGTGTTCCTAAGGACCTTCTAGATTGTCCCCAGTGAGTTTGTGGGCACTCATGAGGGCCTTCTTGTTCCAGTCGGTCAATACATTGTGTCCTCGAACACTGAGATAGCGAACATGGGCATGGGGAACCATGAGCTGCGAGATGACCACCTGCCGATTCTTGCCCTCAAAGTCCGAGTACTCGATGCGGTCCAAGTGCGCGTCGGCCCAGTAGATTTTGTCGCTAAAATAATCAATGGTCAAGGCGTTGGGCCAAACCAGTTGTCCTCGTACAACACTATCCTCTTGAAGTTGCTGCCGTCCATGCCGAGGCGCGCAATGAACGCCTGATGGCTCCAGTCGGTGAAGAACAGGTAGCGGCGCCCGGATGCACGGCCAACGCCCTGGGGTCGTAGATACGCGCTGCGAGGATGGTCTTCCTGTTGCGCCCGTCCAGTTCGGCCACGTCAAATGTTTGCTCGTCCTGTCGATCCAATACAGCTTCTTGGCCACCCAGTCGACGGCCAGCCCCTCGAGGCCGTGCGCATCGTGTCTCACGATGGTCTCCTCGCCAGTGCCATTCATGAAGATCCTATGGATGGTCTTGTTGCCCACATCCGCATAATACATTCGTTGTTGCGAATAGTCATAATCCAAGGCGACCACATTCTTTAGTTCCATCTTAATCAATTGATAGATTGTTCCATCGGTGCTCATGTTCCTCAGATAGTATCTGTTACTAAACAATAGCCAAGGCTTGATCAACAAGTCGCGCCTCTTGCACGTCTTGCCGTCCAGTTCGCGGTCGTAGTATTTCTCGTCGCATTTGCAAAAATGGGAACCCGGCACATTGTAACAATGCTGACTGCACAATCCGTTGCGTTCGTGGCACTCGTTGATGTCCTCGCAAGCCTTGCCATCCTTCATCAATCTGTAGCCTTGTTGGCACTCGCAATGGAACCAATGAGTGTTGATGCACTTGTGTTCGCACTGGTTCAACTCAAAGGACTGGCGCACTCGTCCACATTACAATGCGGACTCTCATCGGATTGGTCCTCGCAATCAATTTGCTTATTACAAACTCTATCGTGCGGGATGCATTTTGCCATTCTTGCAACTAAACTGGCCCTCCGGACAGGTGGGCGCGTCGTGCTGGCACACCTTTGGCGCTTCGTCGGCCCCATCGGCGCCGCAATCGTTCTCGCCATCGCACATGCAATGTCTTCCTGATACATTTTCCATTGGGACAGCGAACTCCCGGTCGTAGTGTTGCAGGCACGAAACTTGCAGTCTTTGTGCTCGTCCGACCCATCGCTACAGTCCAAATCAAAGTCACACTCCCAATTCTTGTTGATACATTTGCCATTCTTGCACCTGAACTGGTCGGCTTCACAGGGCTCCGGCGGCGGGCAATTAAACAGTGTACTGTTCTCGTCGGCTCCCGACGCGCAATCGGTGTCCTTGTCGCAGATCCACTTCTTTGGTATGCACTGGGCTCGGCCCCAAACCTTATTCTCTGGACAGTAGAGGCTCCTTTCGGGGTCGCACTTGCGCGTGTCGCACTGGTGCCTCGAGTCCTCGTCGGAGTTGTCCAGACAGTCGTTGTCGCCATCGCAGAGATAGACGCGCGGAATACAATTGCCATTGTCGCAGGTGAACAGGTCGCCGAAGCGAGGTCTTGGTTTCGTTCTTGCAAACGGCTCCGGGATTCGTCGGAACCATCGCCGCAGTCGTTGTCGCCGTCGCAGAACCCACTGGCCGGGGATGCAGCGATTATTTGGACACTTGAAGCCGTTGGCTGGACACTTGCGCGAGGCACAGCTCGGGGTCCCCGTCGGCCGACGTATTATTTGGGCCCCGCAAAGCCGCAGTCATTGTCCGCGCATCGCACAGCCAAAAGTCCTCCACGCAAATGTTCGTATGGTGCACTTAAACAAAGTGGCTTGGACAAGTCTTATTGGTGGGACAAATGTCGTGGTTCTCGTCGCTGGTCTCGACTGTCCTTACAGTCGTTCACGCCATTGCACACCTGCAGCTGGCAGGAATACACTTCTGATTGTCGCAGGTGAACTCGCCCTCTCTCACAGGGCGCATACTGGCAGTCCTCCTCATCGGAGGCGTCTCCATTGCCACAATCGGGGTCGTGGATCGCAGGCGCCAATTCTTCAATATACACCGGCCATTCTTGCACCTAAAGCTCATTCGGATTACACTGGTGCACCTGACAAAAGGCAGGATCCTCGTCGGCGCTCATTACCACGTGCAGACTGATGCTGCTGCTGCTCGTTGGCCATAGCACCTGCTGGCGTCGGGCCGCAGTCGCCCTCGCCATCGCACGCAGAAACGAGGCAGACATTTGCCCGAGGGACAGGTGAACTTGTTGTTGTCGTCGCAGGTGATATTCTCGGCACGCACATCTTGCCTCGTTGGCCACCTTGAGACGGGCCTCGCACCTGCACTCCGGCCGTGTTGTCCGCCCCGGGTGACAGGAATGCGAGCAGCCACCATTGTTGATGTCATGCAGGCCGACTTGGAACAATACTGTTTCTGCGACCCGAAGATGTGTATATCCCTCGGCGACTCGTCCAATCGCTTCACAATCTCAACCATATTACCGCCAGTGTTCTTCTCGGCTCGATACACGCCGTGCAGCTGCAAGTCCGTCCAATAGATGTAGTTTGCCATGGACGGTGAGCGCAAACGGGATAGATGGTGGCCGACACGAGCACCTGCTCGATTGTTGCCGTCAAATCGGAGCGCTCGATCTTCTCGCGACTCGCGTCCGACCAATACAGCTGTCTCTCGGTGTAGTCGATGGCCAAACCCGACGGCTGCGTCAGGAAGAATTAATGATCGGCGTCTTCTGGTCGCCGGCCATTGTCACCGAAAGATACGCCCCGAATTGCCCAGTCGACCCCAATCGGTATAATACAGATAACCAGCGCACGGATCCAACACGAAGCGCTCTGGGACGGCCGACATGGACAATGCTCCACTATGTGGCTGCCGTTCAAGTTCATGGCGGCATAGATGCTTTTGTTCGAGGAGTCCGTCCAGTAGATCTTCTGCGCACCCAATCGTAGGCAATGTCCCTCCGGATTGATGCCCCTGCTTGAGGATGGGCGTGGGCTTGGCCGCAATGCTGCCGCGCGACGGCGACGACTGGTCGATCTCGATCTGGGCGATCATTGGCTCGGGCCGGATTTGGCTGAATATAATGCGCTTGTTCTCGTAGTCGTGGTCGAGGCCAACCACATTCGACAGGTTGCCATGCGGCGAAAAAGGGCGACCCATGCGCCTTGTCCAAGCTGAAGCTCCTAATCTCGCGCCTCGTCGTGATCAACAGGTACCCTCGGGCTGGACACAGGGTGCGTCCATCCGCGGCCAGCTTGCCCAGAGCACAGGCGCACTTCTTCCTTCTCCTCGCCAGTGAATGGCGAAGCGCCAATTGATCGCGCAAACGCCCGACTGCGCAAGACACGTAAAGATGATGATGTTTTGTCTATTGCAAGGCGACGAACTGAAGGGCTGATTACGAGAGTCGTACATGACGACATCGCGCAACTTTTCAACGTCCGACTTGATGGGTGTCGGCGCGCCACGCTCGTATCGCCTCTGTTGTACTTCAGGCGACGCCCTTTATAAACTGTCCTGAGGTTCCTGTCCACCCAATAGAGGTCGTCGCCGAGCACTGCCAGCCCGAAGACACTGGGCGGTGGCTCCAAACTTGGTGATCTTACCTGAGCTGTCCACGCGCATAATGTAGTCGCCCGACGTGTCGCACCAATACAAATCGTGCGTCGACATGTCCACAGTGAGATCTCGGGACGAAGAGATTCGTCGATACGATGAGCTTCGCGCCACGCTGGCGTCCAAATTGGAGCGACGCCAAACGCATGAACTGCCCGGAGTCAATCCAATACAAGTACCTCATCACTGGATCCACGGCAATCTCTTTGGGGCTCTCAGTGCTCGTCTTATAGATGACCAATCGATTGTTGCCGTCCAACGAGGCCACCCTCTGCGAAGGTCTCCATGTGGAAACTGATTAGTAAAGTAGAGATTCTGCGCCAGCCAATCAACGTCATAATAGCCCGCGGATGCCATTCAGCTCCAATGCCATCCGGATAATAATGCTTTCTTATCGGAACCATCCGGGCGCATTCAGAGAAGATACCATCTGAGGTGGTTCCCTGATTGAATTCAATCCAATAGATGTGGCCCTTGGCGACATGTGCACGTCGGCATGGAGGATGTTACAAGGCCATTGCCTGCCAGTGGTTGTGGCTGGCCTCGGCGTGGTCCTCCAAGCTAAAGCCCCTGCATTCCCGATTCAACGAGGCCACCACCGCAAACGACGCCGTGGTTGGCGCAGTCAGTGGTTGAGCCGGCAGCCAACTGCAGGAGCCGGCGCTACAGATGCACTGGCGCGCCTGATTCTCGGTGGGCACGCAACATCGCTGACAGCCGTGCCATTGTTCTGCTGCTGACAAGGATAGGCACTCGCCGCCGGCTTGTTTACTGAATTGGCGCTTACTGAATAGGCTTCATATTTCGATAGGTTGGCCGAGTTCTCTTCCCATTGGCGTGGCCTCCAGTCCACTTGATCCATATCATTGCTGCCATTCTGATCCACCACAGTGAGCCGAGTGATTTCTCAAATGGGATCCAAATAATACAGTTTTGCCCTGGTGGAAAGGAGAGGCCCAGCGGACGGCCCACCTGCCAGCCGGAGATGATCTCGACAGGTTCGCAGGCCGGGCGAGCTCGATATGGCATAGATGGCGCCATTGCTGCTCCTGCAGAGTAACTATAATACAGGCGTTTGCCGACTAAATCTATCGCCAGCGACCCAGGTTGTAGTCTTGGAATTTGTCGTATAAAACCATTGGATTGGTGCCGTCCATATTGGCCTTGGCGAGCTTCTTCGACACCCCATAAGCCGCCGTCGTCCAGCCAGTACATCTTTCCAGCGGCCGGGTCCAGACAATCGCCTTGGGCCGCGCCACTCCGTTAGTGCCGTCGTTATCGAGTATTGTTCGCCGATAGTTCTGTCCGGAGTTAATCTTGACCCACCAGAATGCTTGAGATCCCATGCGTTCCCCATACAAATTCCTGCCCAACCAATCGAAGGCCACACAGTACGGGGGCTCCCTGGATTCCGTCCGGCAAAAACTTGCCTCGAATTGCCATACTTCAAGCTCAATCGATTCAATGATGAATTAAACTGCATTGACGGACCCAGACGATCCTCGACATAAATATTGGACGCGTGAGAAGTCCACCTGATGATGACGATGAGGACAGCCCTCCTCCGCTATCCGAAGAGCTCTCCTTCATTTTGATCCAATAGACGTTCTCCTCTTGGCGATCGTAGTCAAAGTCGAAGGTCGTTGTCTGGTGCCAATGATGGGCGAAATGGTTCATCGTTTTGGCCGTCGTCTGGGGTCTTATAGTGAGATCAAACAAGTTGAGTTTGTTTCCATGACTTCATCAGAAAGGGCGTATCGACCTGGACGCACTCCGTCTCCTTGGTGGGCAGGTAGCCGGGCGACACTTACAGGTGTAATTGGCCGCACTGGGCGTTATAGGCAAATTTGATCGCAACGACTGTTGAGACATGGATTGGTGTAGTTCGGCTGAAGCACCGGATGATTGGCATGGATTCCCAGCGGATGCGACACCAAATGAGACACCACTGTTTGATTGCCGCCACGGAACTTCCTGGTGGAGGTGACTCGATTCAATTGACGATCTGTCCAATAGATGGTGTCCTCGAAGATGGTCAACAGAATGCGGATGTAACAAAGTAGTGGCTGTTGGCCAGCACCTGATGGCGTCCACTTCCATCGTAATTACAAAAGTCGATATAATCCAATTTGCTGTCGGCAAAGTAAATGCGCTTATTTGGAGTGTCGAGAGTGGTGATTCCAAGCTGGCCAATAAATCTTTGTGTTAATTATAGTGCGGCGCTTCGGAGCCGTCCAGTCCGGCTCGTTCGATGCGCGGCGACTCGCCCCAGTCGGTCCAAAACAACCACCTGGCATCGGGCGCCGGATCTATGGCCAGTCCTCGCAGCTGGCCACTGATCCCTCTCGAGATTGATTAAAACAACACGATTGTCGCCATTCAACATGGACACCTTCAATTGTCTTCAATCTAGAATCCACCCAATCACAAGTTCTGGCCACCCAATCGAGGGCCAACCCTCTACGAGATCCAAGCCGCTTCCAATGACAATCTGTGGCTCACTCGAGCCCTTTGTCAGCTTAAATATCTTCTTTGGCCTGCATATCTGACCAGAATATGGTCATGGCGCTATAATATCGGACGCGGTGGCCACCACATTGTCCACCTTAACAGGATTCTCTCCAGATTTGTAGGTATTCAAATTGGCTATCAGTATCGAGCGTCGATTGGATATTATCAAATAGGGATCGTTGATCAGACTGGACGAGGCGCCGCCCTCGTGGCCTTCGCTGGTAGAACACACTGTCCTATTGAGGTCTTAAGCAAAGGTGTGATTAAATAGTTGATATCCCTCAGCACAGGTACACTTGAATCCATGCTTCAAATCAGTACAAGTCTGACTGCACAAACCTGGCGGCTCGCATTCATTGATACCAATGCAGGTGTTGTTGGTGGGCTCCATCGTTTGCCTGGCGGACAGAGGCAGCAATGGGGCCGAGGGGAGTTTTACGGCACATGGTGGAGTTGGAGCCACACTGGTTGGGCGCGCAGCTGACCAGATCGCAGCTGGCCCCTCGTCGGTGGCGCCCTGCGCAGTCAATCTTACCATCACAGACTTTTTCTATTGGAATGCACTTTTCAGTCATACCACCCATCGACGCGCGGAGGACGAGGAGCCGGACTTGTTCATCTTGTTAGCTTTGGCGGATGAGGACGACGACGACGACGACGACGACGACGACGATGATGATGAAGGTGTGGAGGACGACATCGAGGCTTTGGCCGACTTCGAGAAGGTCCCCGGCGAGCTGATTGAGGTGGATGGGCATTGCCATTTGCCGTGCGGACAGGTGAATGGTGGCGGCGTGCAGGCATGGCGAGAGTCCTCGTCGCTGCCATCTCCGCAGTCGTCGTTGCCATCACAAACCCAAGTGAGACTATGCAAACACTTGCCATTGTTGCAGAACGGAAATGATTTGCCGGACACTGATAGGATTCACAGTTCAGTTTCGTCCTCGCCGTTGGAGCAATCCTTCGAGCCGTCACACCTGAACGTCAATGGAATGCAGGTCTTCGTGGACGAACACTGGAATTGGGTTTTCAAATCTGAGCAGGCACCATCGAAGTTCGTATTGATGGGTTGGGTTGGATCTTGGGGCAGTCGGCCTCGTCACTGGAATCGATAACAATCAGATATGCCGTCGCACTTGAATGTCTTGTGGATGCATTGGCGACCATTGGCGCAACGGAACTGAGGTCCGGACAGCTAGTTGCTGGACAGTCCCTCTCGTCGGCAGTCACATTTGCTAGATCGCCCGGCTGTGGGCATTACAATCATTCTCGCGCCATCGCAACGCCACGTATTTGGAATACAATTGCCACTACCTGGACAGGTGAATTGATAACAGGCGCAGGCCTCTTTTCGCAGTTCTTTCTCTCGTCGGACATGTCGCCGCAATCGTTCTCGGCATCGCAAACCCAGGCCTTGCGGTTATACAGCGCCCATTACCACATGGAGAACTCTGTTGCATCGCAAGTGATATTACGGCAATCAGTTTCATCCGAGCCATCTGGACAATCGCTGTCGCCATCGCACTTGAACGTCAGGGAATACATCTGCCTGTTGAACAATGGAACTCGAACGCAGTACAATTTGGCCGATTACAGTCCTTCTTTGAGCCCTCTGATTTGCGCTCATCACTTCCATCTAGACAATCATCATCACCATCGCAAACCCACGTTTTCGGTATACAACGCTGATTATCATATGCAAATCCCATGCATTCGGGGCAGGGATTTGCGGGCGGCTCGCGTGTTCAGGTCGGGAATACAACTCCTACCGTCCGTGTCTAGTCTCTCACCATAAGGACAGCCACACACCGCCATTAAACCGGATTCTGTGGGCGTTGAATTGGCAAACTTGATAGTTGTTGGGTCAATCATACTTGCTGCGCTCCTCCGCGGCTGTTGTTGTTGTTGTATTGTTATTTGAGCCATTTAAAGTTAAATTGCCACCCGTCGTTGTTGTTGTGCGATTGATCAGTAGTGGCAACGCTATTGCTATTGTTAAGTTGTTGTGGATGATGATGTTGCTTGTTGTGAAACAACAACAGGAACTGCAAAACAAAACTTTTGACATTGTGACACTCGTTTGGCAAACACGGATGATATATGGATGAACTGGTTGATTTTGTAGACTATATATTCTGATGCCGTATAATCTGTTGCCCTCATCCACTGTAAGGACAACCTTCTGTGGCTCCCGTTTCTTTGTTCATTTTTAAAACAGCATCCGTAAACGCCAATCCGTCAAGTACAGCCACTCGTGATGATGACTGTGACTCAAAGGGATGCTTTATAGATGGTGTAGTGAACATACGAACATCGCCACTAATCCAATTTGAATGTTGTATTGATAATAAGGCATCACACCAATACAATCCCCTATCGGCTTGAAAATCAATACTTTAACCATTAGGCCAGCGCAATAGAGGCCCCTTGAATATGGCCACATTTGTTCCATCATTCAACTAGGCCCGGCTAATGTTGGCCGGCCTATCCCATTCACTATAAAATAACAAACCTTCTATTTGGATGTAATACTATGGCACGAGGTCGTTTTAAATTGGTTAATAGAACACGTCGTTGCGTTGTATTGGAAACATTTATAACATTTAATGTACCCTTTCTACTATCAATGTAATAGAGAGTTTTGTGATGCCCAATCCATGGCCAAACCTTCCACGCCCTCATTACCAGAGGCCAAGATGTTCTTCTCAGGCCAGTTCCATTTGGTCTGATTCTATAGATAACATCTAATATAACATCAGAATAATATATGTACTGATTACGAATGTCAAATCTAGCCCAACAAAGCGAGCCGATCTGCTCGATGGGCACGATGGCATCACTAAATGTCTGATTTGGTATTAATGTAGTCCCATTGTGTTTGATAGGATGAATTTGTGTGTATTGTTATTGCTATGATTGATTATTCTTTCCAGCATATGTTAATGAAGTATATATATTTACACCGTTACCGATAGATGATTGCGGACTTGTTGTTGTTGCTGCTACTGATTGTGATGATGATGATGATAATGACAATGATGTGGATATCGATAATAAGGAAGGGGAATTTGGTGTTGAGCTATTAAATTGAGATACTTGATTGTATGTTAATGATGGTGTTAATATTCCATCATTCAGTATAATACACTGTATGTAGTTTTGCTACGAGAATATAATAAATATTCATCAACCGGAATGCAAGATCTTAGATTTTTATCTAATTGTTTTCCACTGACAAGCGCATTTATATGTCCTGCTTGGGCAGTTGAGAGGACGTGACGACGCAAAGATACTCGACAGCCGCCATTGTTTTTGAAACAAGGATTTGGCGGCTTGCTGAGATGCTTGTATGAATACTTGTTGAATTATTGTTAGCTATCGAATCTAAACCGGCTAAACTAAACGTTGGCGCTTTGTCGCTTGTTGTTAGCGACGATTGATTATTGATACCAAAAACAACTTTCGGCACCAAATGTTAGCTGAGCTACATTCTGATAATGTTGGTGATGATGATAATGATCTAGTAATGAGCCAAATAGTTGGTCGGGCGACGATATTAGCGCCGTAATCAATATCAGGAATATCAAGAATTGTTTCATATTCTAAATGATGTTAAAACTGTCAACACTATGTGCTTTGTTTCACCTTTTCAGTGGATTCAATAGGATGAAGGAGATAACTGATGGTGGTGGTGGTGGTGGTGCTGCTGCTGCTTTATGATGATAATGAGACGGTTTTGTTTGATTGTTGCCGGTGATGATGATGGAGATGGTGATAATAAAACACTTGCAGTGATAGATTTCATTATATAAAAGAGTGATTACTGTGTGAGTTAATGCTGTGTGTTGTTTCTGGCTTGGGGTATTCATGCAAATCATCCTGTTAATAGATACATGGGGAGGGGAGAGTATGATTGGCTTCTGAAAAATGTTGTGTATGTTGTTGATATAATGATATTAATAAAAATCATTAATTAATTTTATAATAATATATAGATGAACGATGGCAAAAATCTATGCAGAAACCATAATAAAATAGCGATGATTTGAAGATAATGATCCAAGAGGTTGATTATTGCTGATATATCAATAATAGTAAGTAATGATAAAAATGATAATAATGTAATGAGGATAATAATCACGGCGGTGATTTGCAATTCATTCTGGCGAATTTGAAGTCTCGGAGCAGAGCGGGCGAACCTGTTGCAGCGGAACAAACAGAGACAGTGGAACTGACAGACAGGCGGACAGACAGACAGACAGACAGAAGAGACAAACGCACACACACGCAGAGAGACTTGCTGCGGTGGTGCTGGAAAAGATGAAGAAGAGGAGGAGGAGGAGGAGAAGGGCGAGAGGTAGGAGGAGGAGGAAGGAGAGAAGATGAGCCTCTTCGGCTTGGTTTGGCCGGCGAATTTGGCGGCGACGGCGACCATCGAGTCTTCACGCTGCGCGCGCACAATCCGCGCATTCAGATGGACGAGCGCGAACGAGAACAAACAATCGAATGGCATGCAACTGTATGTGGAGGCGCTAAAAGGCAAGTCCCAGCGCAGTGCAGTGCACACAAATCACGATGGTGGTGTGGTGGTGGTGGCTGCTGTGGGTTGCTGTGGTTGTGGTGATAAACAGAATAACCAATGCAAGTGGTTGGCTGCTGGCGCCGGATTGAAGTGAAGCCGATGGATGATGTGAGCGAATGCAAATCCTCAGCCTGCAGGAAAGCCTCAGCGGCTAGGCCAGATACGATGGGCATTGACGCGACTGCAGGACCGCGAGACGCGCGCAGGTATTCTCTCCTCCAACCTGTTCTGACAAAAGCAAACCCAATCCTGCAAAAACTCAACAAGTGCTGGCTCTGCCGCTGCCCTTCCGCGGGGCGCCCAACCAGTTTCTTCTTCAACTCCAATTCAAAGCCTCCTGCCTCCAGAAACACACACAGTGTGCTACGCACACTCACATTGGGATGTGCATTCTGTTCGCATGTGTTTGCTTGAAATGAACCAAAAACTTTCGGACACCTGCCCATCCAGTTGGCAGAGACGAGACGAAATTCCATTGGCGTGGGCCTGCAAGCGCGAGTAGGCCACTCCGAGACTCTTCACGTGGGTGTCCCAGAAGTTCTGGGCCAGTGTCGGCCATAAATTCGCCAGCCAGCCAACCAACCAACGGGAGTTCTCTCTGTTTATCTGCATTTCTGCCCGTCTGCCTGCTCGCCTGCCTCAGCAAAACCTTACAAACCGGCAACAACATCAACAGCAACAACCAGCCAACTGCACTCCACCACCGCATTGATATCACATAAATATGTGCAACGTTGGGCTAGATACCACTAATGAACGAATGCACTGAATCGACCGGAATTGAATCGAGCAGTTTGAATGAAAATGCTATTCGACCAACGAGACTGTATAGAGAGGCGAGAGAATTGGAAAAGAAAAGCTCATTCGAGTCCAGTATATTTACACATCATGAGCTCAACAACAACAACAACAACAACAGTGCCTTGCTGCACAGCTTATGGCATACACTTCTGACGGCCTGTGTAAGTGTTGTAGTTGTTTGCTTCATTGAGTGTATCCAGGTTTTAATTCAACCTCTATTGGACGAGTCCCTTCCGATTCTGCCCATCAAATAACTATGCCTACCTGGTTAGCTGGCACCCGCCTCTGCCTCCACTTCAAGAATCAGCAACATACATCATGCGACGGGCAGGGGTTTGATTCTAGAGAGTCATCTCATTGGAAGTGCTTCAGCGGCAACATCAGAAATGAAGAGCTAGTTGATCATCAGCGTCGAGATAGACGACGTCGACGGGGTGAAGGCGAAGAAGAAGAATCAACAAAACAAAAAGATCTGGTAGTAGAGGCTGCATGCTTTCAATGAGACGCCATTATCGAGCCCTCGGCGAACATATCCACCAAAAGCAACCGTTTGGGGCGAGCCTTTGGTGGCAGAGGAGGCATCACCTGGTGGCTGAGCGGTGAGCTAAAGCCCCCTCGAAACCGCCTCTGGAGGGGCTCCTGTTTGCGTGACGACTCTCCACAGATGCATCACTACACGCGACACCCAATCATGTCAGCCTGTTAACAGCCAGCCGACAAGTAGGCAGCCAATTAGATTGTTACATCCAACCACTATCATTGAATGGTGTTTCTCGTTTGTCTTTTTGCAGGAGTCAGCAGCAAACAAAGACGATCTATGGCGACAATCAGCAGCCTGCATTTGGCTGCAGAAGGAGTCTCGTGCTGAAAGTTGTTGGGGATGCCTCAGTAATCATCCAGTATGTGTTCACTAATGACGGCATTGGTTCGTCGCTTCTAATTGTAGTAGTAGTAGTTGTTGTTGTTGTTGTTGTTGTTGTTGTTTTAGTTCCAAATCAAATCAGGCAAAACAATGAAACAGGAGAGAGTTCTGTTGGTTTCAGCTAACTGTGGCGGCTCGGCCGAAGTTGCTCATTTTGAGGCAAGAGAACAAACAAGAGAATAGCTACAGGCAAGACCGGCTTATTAGAGGTTCTGTTTTCTGACGACTGCAAGTCAGTCAGTGGAAAGAGTAAACAAACAAGAAAACAGATGTAGTCATTCGGCCTCCACATGACTGCTTCTCTTGCCTTATCCGTGACTGATGCCATTTTGGTAGCCTCTCTCGTATTGGACCGACCTGCAGGCTGCAGGTACGGGCCCGCCGCCAACATTGAGAGATGCTCATCAAATATCTGCTCCTATTTGTTGTTAGGTCCACTCAGACGATGGACCTGACTGGTGCTTTGGCGCATCATTAATGAGGAGCCGTAAATTGATCGATCTAAGCAACCACCACCACGAGAGGTCGAGCATTGACCCTGGCAATCATCTCGTCGCGTGCGGTCGTTTGCCCTTCTAGTCTCTCCTCCAAACATGTCAAATTAATGATAATAATGCTGCTCGACCATAATGTGTATAGTATGCAAGCTCGCTCGTGGAGGCCAGATGACAAGATCGCCAGTCATATTACACGAGAGAGACAGAGAGCAGACCTGGCCTCACACACAAAGCGAGAGAGGCCAAACGAGCTCAATTCATCATTTCGGGCGTGGCTGGTCACTCTGATGAAAATTTTCGAAGGAGAACGCCAGCCGGCGCCAGTTAATGGCAGACTTTCGCCTTTCTTTCATCAACATCGAATGCCTGGGCCAACTCCATCATGGCCCAGCCTCGTTTGGAAGCCTGAATTCCAACTAAATTCATTATTAAGGCGGATTTCTAATCATAATAAACAATACGTGTAATGATGCTGATGATAGCATTGAAATGGCTCATTAACTTTGAAGTAAGGTGTCCAGGTTGGCGAATTAAACGAGAGTAAAACATGACAGATTCCACGAATATCATCCACACCATCGTCCTCATCATCGGCCGCAACGGCAGTCCTAATCTTAGCCGATGATGATGATCATGTTGTCGATATAATGATGTCGTGGCCATTGGCCTCCATCTGGCTAATGCTGTTTCAAAAATAGATATCCTCGTGGGCCAGCTTTCTCCGCGTAGACCGCTTTTTCTCCAATTGACGACGACGACGATGATGGAGCATTTCAATTTTTTGTCCTCATTCCACGCCAAATACTTAGTTGTTAAAACACAAATTCGAACAGACAAACAAACAATCGTCTAGAGAGGAAGGATGTGGCTCACCGGCTTCTGATTTCTGTTCATAATACTGACTACGACCATCTGAGCTACTTCTTTGAGCCGCTCACTTATTCTATCCAACCGAGACTGAACTCTCGATAAGGAAGTACCACGTCAAGTTCAGATGGCGTGCCGAAAGGCATCGATCGCTCCGGCAAGTCGTCCACTCTGGCTTGCTAGATTAAGTCAAGATGGAGAGCTTCCATGCGTGAGATAGCAGGAAAAGACAAGGCCTTGACGAAGAGGACCACCAAGAGAGTAAATCATATCGAAGAGCCTTCTGGGATGGGGCTAGCCAGTTGGGGCGAACTCGGAGCAGGTAGCCATGAATAGTGGCCGCAGTGTTTGCAGGCATTTGACTGGCTTGCGCTGCCAGCGTCACCTGAATTGATGGCTTTCTGATGTGTGTCTGGCCGGTTTGGTTGATGACGATGAAATTCGAGTCATTTCCATTAGCGGAATTGACAACAACTAACAGCAATGGCAACAACAAAGCCAACAACTACGATGACGTCGACGAGAAGTCCACTACTGCAATGTAACAAACAACCAAATTATCGAGCCGAAAAGAGGACGAAAATTTTAAATCGAAATGATTTGAAAGCAGCCTATATTGAGGGTTGTGTACACGTGCAGGCGGCAGAGAAAGAGCTCATTGTTGTTGGTCTGGTATGGGAGAGTTGAAAATAGAAGAATTTGGCGACAAAAAGAAATGAGTCAATCACAAGAAAAGGAGAGACAAAACGACGACAACAACTCGCAAACAACAACAAATAAATATCTTGTCCAGACTCCACCTCAATCGATGGAATCAAACTTGACAGACGATAAGCAAATAAACAAACAACGAGGGGACTCTGGGAATGGAGTAGCTGGAAAATGGCGGCTACTTGTTTTGTTTAGTGGACTGGTATTCGATTGGCGAGTTTCTGGTCTGATTGAGTTGCGCTCGAGTTTGGTTCCTCCCAGCAGACGGCAATTGTTAATCCACAACTGGAGTGTCTCTTCCTGATTGTGGCCAGTCTTGCTCTAGCAACGGTGGTTCATTGCATGACGAGCGGCCGCTCTTTTGACGAGCAGCGCTTTGACCAAGCCGATGCGGAGGAGGGGAGCTGCTAGTTGCCCTTCATTATTAGGGACAATGACGTCCATCAGCTGGGTAGAGGAGGCCTCTGCTGGCCGCCAGTCTACCAGCACCTTTGACGCCAGCGACCACGGAGATAATGATGGGAGGCCTGGCTTGCACTGCTCCATCAATCGCGGTTACAAACAAGTTGTTGTCGTTAGCTGGCCAGTGGGAAAGGGGAGCCGCCACCGGCCGAGGCCGATGATGCAAAGCAACCCGCCGATGATCAATTAGCTGGTCTCGATGGGGAACAGCTGAGTCGCTATGCGCCAGTTCTCGCGCTGGTGGCCTACCGAACAGTGCGGCGAAGCTCGTAAATTATTATCATCATCGTCGGTGGTCGTCGCGCACGGCCGCGACGAGCTGCTGGGCCTGCTCATGGCTGGGATTCCTGGCCGCCTATTCTATCACATGCCGATGCGCACGTCACGTCCTTCTGATCGTCATTTAAATGACCAAAGTGTCCCTAATGACGAGACTGGGTATGATGATATTGAAATTACCGTGATGAATCGTTAATCATAAATAACAATTTGCCGACAAACTAAATACACGAAATCCACTGACGACGAGGACCATGACAGCCAATCTCGAGGGAATGTCTCGTCGTTGCATAGAATTAATGACGATGATGTATGATGACAAATTGCACCTGCATAAACACTAAATTTGTATATTACATTGGAGGCGGCA
Organism: Oxytropis ochrocephala; assembly: GCA_020916435.1. Taxonomy (NCBI): domain Eukaryota; kingdom Viridiplantae; phylum Streptophyta; class Magnoliopsida; order Fabales; family Fabaceae; genus Oxytropis; species Oxytropis ochrocephala. The sequence goes on from JAJHUT010000082.1 coordinate 99,147, forward strand.
AACCTGGCAGCGGCTGGATGGGGTAGTCAGTTCCCAGACGAGCCTCAAGTGGAGCTAATTCATTTGAATGCCAACGATCCGTGGGATCTGGACTCGCATGATGAATCATTTGAAGTGCCCGCCCGGAAGTGGGCGAATCAATACTAATTGTCTCTTGATCCAATTATAGAGAGCCATAATGCTAATGTGCTGGTAGTGCTGCTGGAGATCCCGAGGCAAAGCAAGGCCAAAGCATAGCGTGGGCATCTAACATGAAAGGTGTTTGTTGAATACAATCAGCGTCCTGTTTGCTCGAATGGTCATGAATTGGAATCACCAACTGAGGCTCAATTCCGATATACATCTGCAATGGGCCGCTGTTCGAGCTGGCCGGGCCAGCAAGCAAACGAGGACGACAATCCAAATTTACTAAATGAATGGCTAGAGTTGGCGAAACATCATCGTCATCGTGGTAGTCGTATATGGAAGGCAAAGCCAATAGTGGTGAATCGCCCACCATTGTGAGAGGCTGACCAGACGGCGCCCATTGCTTCAAGTTATTTCTCAGCGAAAGATCCTGGCGAATCTCGGTTTCTTGATATTATTCCTGGTGCTCAGGAATTTCCTAATTAACTACCTGCAGAGTTGGCAACGAGACCTCGGCGATCAGTCCGAGACGACTTCATTATGCTGAAACGAACGATATTCCGCGACGAACTGCAGCATCAGCAACAAGATGACCACCGCCACAACTCGAAGAGGGACATGAGAAACTACTTGGCCAATTCTAAAGTTGACTACGATGACCAAGACCAAGACCAAGACCAGCGAGACAAACAAAAAGGCCGGCTGAGGATCCTTTGGAGTGGAGATGACTCGTCTCTGTAGAGGACGACGGAAGGCCCAACCAGACGCCCGAGGAGGCCCAACAGCAGGAGGAGCTAGCGCGGGTCCCTTGGCGGGCGCCATGCTGGCTCGCATGCTGTCCAGCGGAAACATGAAACCCGACGACTTGATGGCCGACCGGAGCTGTTAGGCACTGGCGAAGGTGATGGCGGCGGCGAAGGCGAAGGAGCCAGCCAGTGGCCCCAGACTCTCGATGGCCGGCCCTGAAGCTACTGTCGGACATGCTGGCAGGTGGCGGCGAGTTTGGGGCCGATCCAGAGAGTCTGTTCGGAGGAATGTTGCCGGACGAACTGACGGCAACGACGAAGATGACGAGCAGGTGGACGCAGACTACGACGACCACGATGATGATCATGTCCAGCCGGTGGTTGACAACGGCGACGGCTCGCCTCATCAGAAGCGCCGGAGGACCCCGAACAGCATGCGGCCAGCCGGACGAGCTCTAGTCGACCCGCCGCCGCCGCCAACATCTTAATAACCGCCTCAGGTAGTTTTGGTGGCGGAGATTGGCTGGCTTGGCTCGAAGCGACGTCTGGATGAAATTAGAAGAAAAGAGCAGCGTCGGGCAGAGTCTGCTGGGGTTTAATTTGAGTGAAACTAGATTGGCTTTGTTTACGCACTCTCCCTCGGCTTGCCTCGAGTCATGGCCACCAGCTCGTCTTTCGCCCGTCATTCTATGGGGCCAGCCGTGTTTGCCCTCTTGCAAGCGCGTGTCCTGTGTAAATAACAACAAATAAATTCAATGCACCTTTTCTTTGCTCCAGAGTTAAAGCTGATTTTGGCCCCCACTAAAGAGCAAAGGATGGAAGTGAACGCCGCCAACACCACCACTACGGCCGAGATTGAACCTTTTTGGTGTCTCTTCTGGGGGAATCTATCTTTTTTGCTGGCCAAAGGAGCAGAAGAGCTCCACCAAATTTGCTGTTATCGGAATGGGTGGCCGTCGGCTTTGTTGTGGTTGCTAGCTCCTCTAGTCAATGGGCTTGTGTTTGCACCTAAATCAGTTGACATAATCTCGAGAGGCTAGCACCAAAAAGAGGGGCCGAGGAGGGCGAGAGAGTCGTCCTGCCACTCCCAGTGGTGGTGGTGGTGGTTGTGCTGATGGCTGCACATATCAAAATTGCGAACCTTCTTGACTACAACAGAGCCGATGGATGGCCAATAAGTTTTGTTCAACCAACATAATTGCGCGTCGTCGTCGTCGTCGTCACCAGCAGTGCGAGTGGAAGAGCTCATTATTCGACAGCCGAGAGAGCCGACAAATAGCGCGAGCAAAGACGAAGACGAAACTACTTGTTATTCCATTGGATTGATCCATAGAGTGCAGTTATTACAACGAATAACTGGACCCTTTTTGGGTGGATACCACTGCCTTGCCGGCTGTGTGGCCACAGAGTTGAATGGCCGCCAGATTTGATTTCTTTGAGAAGTCACAACACATAGACACTGACAGGCGTCGAGTCAAAGTTACTGAAGTTCGAGTTCTAGCGAAAGGCGACACTATTTGTTGTGCTCGTTCGTTTATTTGTTTGTTCATGGTTCGAATGCGGGCGAATGGACGTACAAACGGACGGACGGGCAACTTTCAATTCAATTATGATGTAATCACGGCCATGTTCATGTCCATCTCGACAACAAAAGCCTCTATCTGGCTCTCGGTTTGGCCGCCGGCAAAGCATTACAAGTCAAATTGTGATGCTGTTGGTGACCGCCGCCACTGCTAGACTTTCCATGAGTTTTCTGTGTCTGTCTCCTCGTCCCATATTGATTTGGAGGGGCCGCCAAGTAACTGCAGATTCTCTCCGTTTGCGTTCTTTCTTCCTCTTATGACACTTCCACGGCCAGTCGGCAGTTTGACATCTCCTCCCCCTCCTCCTCCCTCCTCTGGTTTCCCATCAGTCTGCACGGTGATGCAAGTTCAAGTTTAAACTTTTGAGTAGTTTTTACTTGCCGTGACCAACAACTTTGTTCGTGGTTGACGTTGACGAAGACGACGTAGTCGTCTCGCGAACAAAGATTGATTAACATTCCTGGTCGGCCTGGAGAGTCGGGAATACATCTCTCTTTCTCTCGTCATCTCCCACGGGACAACAAAATCATTAGAACTCAGGTGATGTCGTTCCTCGGTGCCGCTGCCGCCGCCGCTGCTGCTGCTGCTGCTGTTGTTGTTGTGGTCGTCTGATTTATAATCATCAGCAAAAACAACTACTTCCATCTTATCCGTTGACACGTTACTGAACTTTCTTCGTGTGTCAAGCCGTTATCTGGGATTGCTTTGCAAGTTGTTTTATCTGCATAAACTCACGCAAAAAACATCCCGGCGGACAGTAATGAATGTCTATATACACTTCAGCCGCCACCACCACACATCACCCTGACTAATACATTAACCAAAGCTTAGTGGTAGTAGTAGTAGTAGTAGTAGTAGTAGTAGTAGTAGTAGTAGTAGCAATGGTAGTCCCACAACCTGACAGAAAGTCACTGTCTCTTACGCCGTGAGATCCTAATTCGAAACCAGAAACAACAAGCAAGTGAAGTAAGGCACGCGCGCAGTACATGTAACTGAATCAAAGCACAAC